>JAVXUL010013284.1:0-12263 GCA_035590515.1 Trichilia minutiflora | reverse complement strand
ACATGCTATCATCTCTAGCATTATATTCATTTATAAAGAACAATAAATGAGGCGAAGGAAAAGGAATGTCCACTCACAGTCCTAGGGTGGGAAACCACCCTCTCGGTATCCTCCTCATGACAGAGATCCTCCTGTCTCGGCTGTCGCTCTTGGATACACATACAAAGACAGATTCACGATCTGTCTAAATGTACGTGTATAGTACAATGCATGCTCATACAACTCTCGCACTCCTCTCTCTCTCTACCTTTTCTCTCTCTAAACATACTATCCTTCATAACTCCGCTCCTTTAACTCGTCTTTCTTATCAGTTTCAACACCATTAGTTATAAAAATTTTCTAATCTATTGATACCAATGACAAATTAGAAAACCTCCAATTTCTAGAGTTTCGTAAACAATAACCCTAAAACCTATTCTCGTGATTCATGTACAATAAAGGTTTAAAATAGAGAAATGAGCTTAGGGATGAACTTACCCAAGATAGTAAAAGTGTTCCGAGTCCCTTTTTGCTCGATTCTCTTACTCAGTTACTGTTTACTGTCACATTTTCTTCGTGATTTCTCGTGAACCATCTCGTGGAACTCCGATCAGAGGAGGTTTTTGAATTCTGGTGTTGATTCTGAGTTCATAGGAACCAAAATGGTGAAGTTTGGTGGAAGAATGGCTGAGATCAGTTTTGAGAGTTGAGAGAGAGAATGGTTCTGTCAAAAATAGAGAGAGAGAAATCAAAATTTTGAAATGAGGAAGACGACCCCCTCCTGCCCGACGTATATAGGCTGTGAAATCCCCAAAGGTGTTGATACGTTTCAAAACGTATCGATACCTTTGGTAATTTTCCTACAACGTATCGATACGTTTGACTAAAATACTATTCACAAGCCTGCAAGATATCGATACCTTCCTCAACGTATCGATACCTTTCGTCACAAGCGGACTTCATCACTGTCACCAACGTGTTGATACGTTTGGCGTACAGTGCCCTCAAGGTATTGATATCCTGATGGCTTCATACTGAAAGGTGTCGATACCTTTTCCAAAGGTGTCGATACCCTTGGCCTCAACCTCAACGTATCGATATGTTTCCCCAAACGTATCGATACCTTTGCTTTTGGTGCTCCTTTCGAGGATTATAACTTCAATTGGCCATAACTTTTAGTTCGGATATCCATTCAGAACCCATAATATATCAATGGAAAGCTCTCTCCGAGCTCTACAAAAACGATAAGAACTTTTTCTCAATTGAAAATGATTTTAGGGTCAAAAATTCAGTTCTTTCTCATAAGTTCATATCCTACACCATAATCTTACTCAAGACACATTCTTCAAGTTTTATACCCTCTCGTGCACAATCTAAACACGAAGATATGCACAAATACTTTTGAGGGATTTATAATCATGCCTAAATGCTAAAGGACAGGTTTTATACTTTATATTAAAAGTAGCAAATGGTTTAGACTAGCATAGTCCGACACAAGTCCAATACATGAATCGTACGGCATTGGCACAACCTGTGAAATAATAAAAGCATAATCCAAAAATTCAGGCTCATGATCTGAACCAAGATTCAGGCTTACAAACTCATGCTTGCCTACAAACTTAGGCTTAGCCCAAGTCCTTCACTGATCGTGCCAAGTGCGAGCCTATAGGCATACTGTGGCTTAGCACGGCTATAATGTAAAGCCAGATCGTGTCGTGCTTTTACTATTTCACAAAGATTTTAAGTTATCATCCACATTTTAGGTTAAATTTATTCTATTTTTGACCATTCAATTTCAATTATTCAATCCAACATTTGAGCAATTAGTATTTGTAAACAATATCAATATCCAAATTCATAACTATCAACAATAATTCAGCATTCATAATTTATAATTCAACATCCAACATTGATAAATATGAAGAAATATAAAATAAAACATCTCTTATAAAAATGGATTAATTTACATTACTATAGTTACAATACATTCTAACCAGGTTGACACCTATTAAACCATTTATCATTTACAATTCACTTATTCAAAGGTTTGACATTACAATTACAAAAATAATATATACAGAACTAAATACAAAAGTAGGAACAAAATCAAGTACCAGAAATAGAACAGAAATAAGTCAAAATTACCAAAAACATAACTAAGAATTAGAACCAAGTATTAGAAACATAACCAAGTACCAGAACTAAATTGATCATAGAAATTAATCACCATTAAAACTAATTCTCATCAATATTATAACAATCATTTTTTGCATCAATATCTTTATTTATGTTTTGAACTATATCTTCTACATCCTTCCAATCTTTCAAGCATATCAAGCAATCCAAAACTTTCACTAACAGCCTTGATATTCTTTCATCTAATATTATGTTCCTTATACTAAAAACAGATTTCTATGTAATTGTGGACACCGGAGGAGTTAGTAGATCACGAGTCATGGTAGACAGTATAAGAAAAATCCTTTTATTTGCTTTTCACCATTTCAAAATATTAATATTTCTTTTTCTTCAAGTACAAACATACCTGGTCTCGTCCCATAAACCCCACACATGACAACCACCACAAGCTCCCAATATATACTTCAAATCTCTAAATGCAAAATGAGAGCCTGTAAGGCTTTTATGGTACCTATTTACAAATCAAAAACACTTTCAAAGTTTCATTCCAAACCACCCAAACTTCATAAAGTCTCATTTCATTCACTTCTAGACATTTAAATTATTTTATAATCCATCAATCAAAGCATTTTAAAGATATAAAAAATCTCAAGTAGATAAAAATAGTGAAATTTTTATTCTATTTGAATAACTTCCATAAATAAAGAAAACTCTAAATCTTAGTTGTACAAGATTCATAGCTTTATAATCCATTTCAATCTCAAAAAGATAAATATAATATAAAAATAATTATACAACCTCAGTGGATTCATATTATATAAAGGTGAGTCGAGTTAAAATTATACCTAAACCTTCTTAAATTTGATGGTACCACCATTACATAGATCACTCAAGTAGCTTGATTTACTTGAAACTGAAAGGCAAGAAGGGGGAGGGGAGTGTTAAGTATACGGGAGTATACCTTGTCACTGGACTAAAAACATTAAATCAAAAATACGTTTTTTAAAAATTAAAAAATTTAAAAATAAATCATTTTAGTATTTCAAATAAATAAGTAGAAAAACCCTAACAGAAATTTCATTTAAAATATAAATTAACTTGAAAACATGAATCACGATAAAATTATTGAGTTGACCACTTTTTCTGATGGTTACTCTGACCCTAAGTAACTTCAAGATTGTTAGTGGATTTTTCATGCAGTTTAAAATATAATGAGATTTTATAAAAATTTAATTTAGGATAGTAGAAATAAAATAATACATGATTTACTTTGAAAAATAACCTACCACTAATGTTAGCCTCAAGTAATCACGTGGTTACCTATGCTATCCTCGACACGATTTACAAGTAAGCATAACAGTACTAGTCAAATCATCAATCACAATCCCCTTATACCTGCCCCACCTGTGGTCTACTCATCTAGGTAACCTCTACCTAGATCCGTCCTAGGCTACTCCCCTATATCTACAATCAATGTATAATCTTAGTCCTCTCGACTATATCACCTGTAAATATCTATCCATTCAAAGATGCAAAACAATAATAATAAATATAATTCAACATTAATAATAACAAATCATATTATAAATCTCAAACATAATTTAACTTATGGCCGTTGGTCATAAATTATAAATCATATAATCCAATACATGCTATACATTCACATATTTTTAAAACAGAAATAATTCTTAATAATTTAACTTTATAAAATAATCAAAATATTAAATTTATAATAAAACATTTTTAAAGGAATCAAAAACATAAAAGAATATGTTTACTCACAGTCTAAGAAGTGTATACACTCCCTAATCATCCCTCATTCTCGGTGTTTTGCATAGGTTCCTCGCTCGAGTATCATTGTTTAAATACACATATACCAATAATCATATTAATTCTCATAATTAAAGTATAAAAGCAATCTTTATACAAGTAATGAATCCTAATATGAGTATTCTAAGGTTAACTTATATACAAAATTGGTAAATTCTCATCTTTTAACTATTTACTCGATTTTGAACGATTCAAATTCAATATAAACCTATAATTCATTCAGTTTATAATTTGACTAACATAATTTAACCTATTTTAGCAAAATCGATGAATACACCATAAATTCTTATCGGAACAGTAATTCATTTACTATTCTAGTTCACCCACATTTTTTGCAATTTGAGTTTTAGGTACCTTATTGCATAACTAACTACCCTATACCCTAAATAATATATTATAACCTAAATTTTTATGATTAAAATTAATCTAAATTTGTGAATGTATAGTAATACCAAAATTCAAAATAATTTAAATGAAAATAAAAGCTTAGAATGAGTTATAAATGTCTTCTGTTGGTGCAAGAATTATTCATGGACCCTCCTCACAGCCAACTAGGAATGACTCAACTAGTGAGATGTGAGGGCGATGTGGCTACGACCTGAAGGTAAGTCTCCCATCGGAGAATAGCCGGAGGACAAGCTATTTCTGACAGTACTTCACCTCCTAAGCCTGTAAAATAATAACATCTTCGGAGTAACGTCGGGTTGGGTTCCCGATGAGAAAATTTTAATGTTTAAGTCAGCAAACATGCGAAATATAGAGTAATAGATTCTGACAAAAGGAGAAAGAAAGCTCAAGTAAAAAGTAGAGTGAAAAATGAAGAGGAATTCAAACCCTTTATTTGCTGAATTTGCCTTCTTATATAGGGTCCTTGGGAAGTGACTGAAGTGACTTGGCATTAGAGAATGGGAATGATGAGATGGCTTGCCTTTGAACAAAGTGCCAGCCGCTTTTATTTAAGGGATGTGACATCTGTCAGGCCTGATGCTATCAAACCTGCTGAGCTTTGACGAAAGATGGGACAGGTGTCTGAAGTTTTTCAAGATGGGACTTCCTATTGCAGGGTTCTTAATTAACAATTATTCTTATTTTTGATAATTTCCAAGGCCTAGTGATGGAATCAAGCTTCCCCGGGAGGTCGTGTTAGGGGGCCTAGACGGTGGTTTATTGGGGACTCGAGAGGCGTGAGTCAGGGTTCCTGAGAGGCTATTGGTAGGTGGTCAGGTTGCTGAGATACATAAATCAGGGAGCCCGGGTGGTGGATAGTCAGGATCCCTGAAGGCAGGTAGTCAGGGCTGGGGTTATGGGTAGTCTGGTCCCTAAGGAAGCGAGTCAGGAAGCCTGGGTAGTTGGTAGTCAAGGTCCTTGGGTGAGGGGCAGGTGACACCGTCGGGGTGATAATTGTCTGTCTGAGAGACCTCCATGTGTCATTCATGGAGGTCTGGACGGTTGTTGGGAATTTGAACGGTTGTTAGGGGCTGGGGCTATTTTAGTCATGATGTCAGAGCATTAGTAGTCCTTGATGACCCCTCTTGTCCTGACTCTTTGATAACTTGCTTCATTAAAAGAGAACTGCCCAATCGTTACCTCGAAAGTCCATCAGTCTGCGAGTTATCATCGCTTTGAGTTCCACAACCATTACAATTGAGTTATCAGTGGTCCATGTGTCAGGCCCCCGATGGCCAAAGGTTAAATCATTCTCGAGCTGTAAATTATTAATGGGGTTCAAACACGTGGCAATTCCCTGATCATAAAAATCGATGGCTAGGATCTGGGGTCTTGTTAGTATAAAAACTCCTCATATTTTTGCTTTTCATCCATTTCTGCTTCCTTGAATTCTTGCTATTACTGTTGTTTCGCCAGCGCTCCGAGGATCCTAGCATTTTTCATATGAATTCTTTGTACTTCTTTCCTTTCATTCCTCGTCTTTACAAATCTTGCTCTGTATTTTGCCTTTGTGACTTTATAAAGGTACGTCTTTAGATTCTTGCCACATTTTTTTGAATATTTCTGTTCCGTTGGTTAGACCACTTTTGGTAACATTTGATCAAAATTTTTTCGTGGTGAGCTTTTTGTGCAGGTTGAGATTAAATAGATCAGCAAAGAAATCTGTCTGATGCTAATTGATCATGCATGCGGTCTGTGCAAGACCACCTGTCGATCACGAGGGGGAGGAGGAATACCATGGGGCTTTTGAGTAGGCAAGGGGTCCGAATGAAGCTGACTGGTACCCCTCTACAGTTACTGAGGCTTACAAAAGGTTGTTCGCTATTCTTGATCACACGCATCTTAGGGTGCCATGTGCCCATGAGGTCCCGAGTATATTGGCCCTTAGAGAGATGGCCATAAACGAAGAGCATCTACTAATCAGGGCTCGGCTTCCCCTGTAGCTCTATTTTATTAGGATCTTTAGAGATTTTGGGATTCTCCCTTACCAGCTCACTCTAAATAGTTGGAGAATACTAAGCGACCTATTCTTTATAAAAGATAGCGTTGGATGTCTTACTCTAATCCCCGATAAGATTTTACACTTCTATGCGCTCAGAAGGAGTGTCAGCCAGTACCTGGGGTGATACTATTTATAGATTCACCCCAGGTACCAAGCAAAAATAAAAGAGAGCCCTTTATCCAACAAAGACTGGAAAGATCACTGGTTCATTATTAGTAGGGACTGGATCGGACCACACTAGGGCCCTATAATCTCCACCTTCGAGGAGATAGGTATTACCTCAAACATATATATAGACCTTTGGTTGAAGATTTTACTTTAGCAAGAAAAATTATTGACCAATTGTTTAACGCAGAAGTGGAAAGGGACTAACCTGACATTTCGACCAGCGTGGCAGCATTTCTGTTAAGTCTGGCTGCCACGGATGTCAGGTTCCTTTTAAGATCGAAGCACTTGGTAGGCTCCCAGTTAGTGTCTTAGGCGGTGATGAGGAGTGAGCTTTTGAAAGCTAGAGCCACTGTAAGTGAAGGTAAGTCTCTTCCTATAATCAGCTTTGAGGAGTTCTTAAGGGATTATATCTGACTATGGTCTTAAACCTTTGTCGTAGCTGCCGGTGTTGGGAGGCCGAGAGCGGCTGAAATTCTGAAGGGGCTGCTATCTAAAGAGGGGCTCAAGACGCCCCTTGAGGCCCAGGTCAAGGTTTCCAAAGATAAAGGGAAGGGACCCATGAAGGGAAGTCTCCAAAAGACTTTTGGAAAAAGAGGCCAGAAAGCTGAGCGCCCAAAGGTGAAAGGCATATCCATCCAGAAACGACATGAGAAGAAGGAAGAAAGGCGTCCTCATGGGGGCGATCCTCCTTAGGCTAGAGATAAGGACAAAAGGCCTATGTACGACGACCAGGCTGAGCAGAGGACTAGACAGAGATCCAATCACCCCTATCCTCCTGCTCCCCCAGTGATAACATAAACAAAGATCTTTAGCCGAGAGGAAGGCATGTCAGTCTCCTCGACGATAGGATTAGGGACACAAAAGGCTCCTGGGCAAGGCCACAGGAGCTAGCCTAGTCACAAAAGGGCAGGTAGATGATAAAAATATAGATAACAAATGGGGTCAGGGTTAGAAAAATAAAAGACTGACTAACAAGAAAGATGACGAACACTTCTTCCCCAAAAGACAAGGACGAAGAGATAGATGACCTTGAGAAGGAGGACTTGGCTAAGAACATGAGGCAGAACTTTGGTTACCTCTTTCCGATGTTAAATGCGATTAGAGGGGTAATCACGCCCCTATCCTCCTGCTCCCCTAGTGATAACATAAACAAAGATCTTTAGCTGAGAGGAAGGCGTGTCAGTCTCCTCGACGATAGGATTAGGGACGCAAAAGGCTCATGGGCAAGGCCACAGAAGCTAGCCTGGTCGCGAAAGGGCAGGTAGCCGACAAAAATATAGATAAAAAATGGGGTCAGGGTCAGAAAAATAAAAGCCCGACTAACAAGAAAGATGATGAACACTTCTTCCCCAAAAGACAAGGACGAAGAGATGGATGACCTTGAGAAGGAGGACTTGGCTGAGAACATGAGGCAGAACTTTGGTTACCTCTTTTCGATCTTAAATGCGATGAGAGGGGCAATCACTCCCCAGAGGGCTGAGTCTATGTCTGGCTTATCTTCCCTACAAGCCCTGGACAAACTGAGCATGGATGCTCATAGAGTAAGTTTTCCTACCCCTGGTCATTTGTATTTGAGGAGGGTTGTCCCACTCTTCTGTGGGGTGCTAACTCGCATTGTTTACTTTATACAGAATGCCTTCCTGTTGGATCTCTTCCTGGAAAACTTTCATTAGGCAATAGAGGTCCGGTACTGGGCACTCAAGATGGCCAAAAATGGGAGAAGCAGGCTTATAAACATGCGGATGCCATCCATCAAGAGACGAGTAAAGAGAAGGCAAATTAGAGGCCAAGATCGCTGCTCTGAAGGGTGAAAGGTCTCAGTGGAATAAAGAGAGGGAAGATTTGATTTCAAAGCTCTCGTCCTCTGAGGCCTTAGCCCAGGCTCTATCCATAGACAACGATCGTCTTGAGAGGGAGAGGAGGAGTTTCACGGGCAAGAGTAATGAGCTGTTTGACCTTTATCGATTGATTAAGTCAGAGGAAGAGTGTCTAAAGAGGTAGCTGATCAACAGCATAGATGAATGCAACACGCTGTCGAAGGAATGCAACTCTCTGCGCAAACAACTGAAAAAGGCATAGGGGTCCTTGGAAATACTGGATGATAGTCTGGACGTACCGACCCGCCTTTTTCTTCAAGAATACTCTGAATTAGACTTCAGGTGGCTGTTCAACCTGTTGGGTCAGGGGGTTCCTAGGGATTCAAGCTCAAATGCTCTAGATGCTTCTTGTGCGACCACGAAGCTCAACGTCAACCCGATGGCAAATGAGGAGGAGGGGAGGGGCGACCAGGGGGGATCGAATGAAGACCTCTCCTCTGAGGTGGCTGGGGCACAGGATCATCAGGGTTAGACAGTAGGTGATGAAGATCTTCCCATAAAGATTTTCTCCAATAAAGAAGAAGAGGATGACAACCTCAAGTATACCTGACCAGTCCCCCAGTATTAACTAGCCTTGTCCTCATTGGTGTTGTAACTTGTAATTTTTTTGTATTTTCCAACGCGAAGAGTGGATATATACTAATACTTTTGTAACCATACACTCGAAATGAATGAACGAAATTTTTACCCCATTCTTACTTGTTTTTCTTTTATCTTGCCCATGCATGGATTTCTTTTGATTTGGATATCTGTGAATTATATTATTCTGAATTGGTTGGACGCCCCTTTAATTGGGGCACATCTGATAAAACAGAAGATTTGAGGATGCTCATTATCTGACTGGGTGTCATGTTAGGCTCTTGATTAACGCTGTCATGGGGAATTGACTGATGTGAAGAGATTTTATCTTCAATACTAGGAGATGCCTTGATTAGGATGCTATTCTCCGTATAGGTCTTATACTTTTGGGATGCCAATCACAGGGAAGAGGCTTATATCGTATGATGCGGTTTAGGACTCAAACTAGTGTTTAGGAATTTGACAACTCGAAGGCCAACCATAACACTAGGAGTTAGCAGATGATGCAGTTAGGGTTTAAGATACCCGACCTTGTGTTAGGTCTTAGGTTCTCAGTCTGTCTAACATAGTACGGGGGCTTACAAAGACTATTATGGTTATTGAATCGAATTAATATTAGGAATTTTACAACCCTAAGGCCAACCATAACACTAATGAGCTGGCAGATGACGCGGTTAGGGTTTAAGATATCCGACCTTGTGTCAGGTCTTAGGCTCTCAAACTATCTGACATGGTGCGAGGGCTTACAAAGCCTACCATGGTCACTGACTCGAATTAGTGTTAGAAATTTTATGGTCTTAAGGCCAACCATAACACTAGTGAGCTGGCAGGTGATACGATTAAGGCTTAAGATGCCCGATCCCGTGTCAAGTCTTAGGCTCTCAGTCTGTTTGACACGATACGGGGGCTTACAAAGCCTACCATGGTTATTGACTCGAGTTAGTGTTAGGAATTTTACGGTCTTAAAATCAACCATAACACTAGTGAGCTGGTATGTGACACAGTTAGGGATTAAGATGCCTGACCCTGTGTTAGGTCTTAGGTTCTTAGTCTGCTTGACATAGTACGGGGGCTTATAAAGCCTACCATGGTCACTGACTCTATCTAGTGTTAGGAATTTTATAGCCTTAGGACCAACCATAACACTAGTGAGTTGGTAGGTGAGGCGGTTAAGACTTAAGATGCCCGACCCCATATCAGGTTTTAGGTTCTAAGTTTGGCTGACGCGATACGGGGGCTTACAAAGTCTACCATGGCTAATGACTCGAGCTAGTGTTATAAATTTTATGGCCCTAGGGCCAATCATAATACTAGTAAGCTAGTAGGTCACGCAGTTAAGGCTTAAGATGCCCGGTCCCATGTCAGGTCTTAGGCTCTCAGTCTGGCAGGAGCTTACAAAGCCTACTATAATCATTGACTCGAACGAGTGTTAGGAATTTTACGGTCATAGGGTCAACCATAACACTAGTGAGCTGGCAGGTGATATTATTAGGGCTTAAGATGTCCAGTCTCGTATCAGGTCTTAGGGTCTCAGTCTGTCTGACACGGTGCGGGGGCTTCCAAATCCAATTATGATCACTGACTCGAAAAGAGAGAGAGATGCTGTGTAATGTTTTTCACTTGTAATTGAAACATGATAATTGCATTATCATAGACAATGTTTAAATACATTACAAGTAAAGTATCCTGAGGAAAAATTTTGTCTCAGGGATAATATTTTTTCAGTATCTCGGTGTTCCATGACTTATTCAGGATACTATCATTTGGCCTTGTCAATTTATACATCCCTGGCCTGACTGCTCTGATTACTGGGTAGGGATATTCCTAATTAGAGCCTAAGGATCCCTTATCCATCACTCGAGTATTCAAAGTGATCCTCTTGAGAACAAGATCTCCTTTTTGAAAGGTCCGAGGTTTAACCTTTTTGTTGTAGGGGCGAGAGACTCTTTGCTGGTGGGTAATTGTGCGTATCAAGGCACGGTCTCTGGTTTCTTCGCACAAATCCAGCTCCAGGCGCATGGCTTGTTGATTTCCTTCTTCATCAAAGTAGAGGGTGTGGAAATTAGGGATGTCCATCTCAATAGGAATGACTGTCTTAAATCCATAGGCCAACAGGTAAGGTGTTTCTCCTGTGACAGTTTTTGCCGTTGTCCTGTATACCCAGAGAATTTTTAGAAGCTCATCAGCCCAGGCTCTCTTCCTCTCTCCCAGCTTTTTCTTCAATAACTTAATTACTTTGTTAGCTACTTTCACTTACCCATTTGTTTTGGGGTGGGCAAGAGAGGAAGGCTTGAGGTCAATGTTCCACTCTCGACACAAATCTTCCAATCCTCTATTATCAAATTGCTTCCCGTTATTAGCAATCAACACGCTGGGGATACCGTGTTTGTAAAGGATATTTTTACGGATGAAGGCAATTGTGTTTCTTTCTGTGATCTTGGACAGGGGTTTTGCTTTAACCCACTTTGTGAAGTAATCGATGGCCATAATAATGTATTTGTTCTGAGCTCTGGTGGTCGAGAAAGGTCTTATTAGGTTTAGCCCCCACTGAGAAAATGGCCAGGGGCTGAGGTTTTCAGATTCTTGGGCAACTATCTCAGGACGTCCTCGTGGACTTGGTAGGCATGACATCGAAAAACCAAGTTGTAGGTGTCTTACTTCATGGTTAGCTAGAAGTATCCCTGTCTCAATATTCAGAAGGCCAGGTTCTTACTGCTGCTATGATTCCCACAGAATCCCTGATGCATCTCTTTCAGTGCCTCCTTTGCTTCTGATGGCACAAGGCATCTCAGATAGAGAGTACTGATTCCCCATTTGTAGAGAACAACATCTATTTTTATGAACCTGACGGCCTTCCTCTTTATCCTAAAAGCCTTGTTCTTATCGTAAGGGAGCAACCCTTCTTCAATGTATCATATGATAGGATCCATCCAATTAGGTGGCTCTTCCTCAGTCATCATCACTTTGTCGTTATCCAACTAACTGATGCTTTTGTGATCCAGGGTCTCCACGGGAATCATTTTTGGAATGTCCCCGATCAGTGCTGAGGTGAGCTTTGATAATGCATCGGCCCAAAGATTCTCGGATCAGAGAATTCTTCGTAGTTATACTTTTGTGAATCGACTGATTAGCTCTTGGGCTCTTGATAAGTAAGCCTTGATGTTCTCTTCTCTGGCTTGGTAAGTGCCATTCACATGGTTTACCAAGAGTTGGGAGTCACTGTTGGCTATGAGAACATACTCGCC
>JAVXUL010013263.1:0-12265 GCA_035590515.1 Trichilia minutiflora | reverse complement strand
ATACTGAGATTGAAGTTAATGTGATTAAAAATCTTCCATCTTCTCTTATTTTATTTTATTGTTGGTTAATGAGTTTGGAAACAGGTACTAATGCCTTGCGGGTTCTAGAGGTGCACTCTAAATAATAGGATGTATTTCTGGGATTCGCGGCGATTGCCACGTGGCCGACTAGGGTCGGGGCGTGACACATTTGGTATAATGATGTTATATGTGTTAGACGGCTAAAGGCACGATACAGAATATGGGGCTTTATACGCCTCTTTCCATACAAGATATATATGGAAAGATTTGACGATGGACTTCATCCTTGGATTAAAATGTATCCAACATGGTGTTGACTTTTATTGTGGTTGATAGATTCTTCAAGATGACACATTTTATATTGTTTAAAAGGACATCAGATGCATCTCATATAACACGATTATTCTTTATCGAGGTAACTTACTTGCACGAGGTTTTGAAAAGCATTGTTTCCGATTATGACACCCAATTTTTGAACACATTTTAGAAGAATTTGTAGGTATCATCCAATTTGGATCGACCCAATAGAATATATAACAGTATGACGTACCCTCAGACAGACGACTAAACAAAGATAGTTAATAGGACTCTTGGGCTTAGAAGCATTTGTCGAGACCAACCAAGACAATGAGATGTAGCATTGGTATAAACAAGCTTGAGTTCACCTATAATAGCACCACTTACACATTTACAGGACGAGTACCATTTGATAGAATGTATCAAAAGATGCCCAACCATCTTTAAACTTTTAAGCATTATCCAACACATCTATAAAGAGTGTAGTAGCTCAGAACTCAAGTGTAAACCGTGCAAAGGGGTACGATAGTGACTTAAATCCAACATCAAATATAAAGCTCAAACAGATAAGCGTAGACACAAGAAGACAAAGTTATGGTATTTCTCTGTAAAGAGTGGGTTTCAGTAGGTCAATACAATAAACTATAATAGAGAAAATTTAGGTATTTCAAAGTCACAAAAAATATCAATGACAGCACTTATGTTGTAGACTTATCGAGCTTAATGGGAATTTCATCAACCTTTAATATTTCAAACCTATATGCTTATTATTTGGATGGACCAATCAATACACTCAGAGTCAAGTCTTTCATTAACAGAGAAAATTATAACAAAGAAAATTTAGGTCTTTCAAAGTCACAAAAAAGATCAACGACAGCACTTATGTTTGTTATACACTTATCAAACTTCCTGTAATGATTGGCTATCCTCATTATTCTCCCCTGCTTATGAAAGACTTGACTTTGAGTGCATTGATTGGTCCATCCAAATAATAGGCATATATAGGTTTGAAATATTAAAAGTTGATGAACAAATATTAAAGTTGAACAAATTCTCTAATTCGTTCGAACATAGATTGCTAGAACAAATTCTCTAATTCGTTCGAACAAATCTGAAAGTTGAACATTCTAGGGGGGAGGAGTAAATTCATTTAAACGAATTTCTCAATTTGTTTGAACTAATTTAAGAGAGCTAAAACTTCAGTAGATCAAAAATTTTTATTCGAACAAATCGAGAGGTAATCAAATTGTTTAAAAAGTCCCTTTGCTTTTTGATCAACGAAGCGGTCGATTAGTTTGTTTTATATTTTTTATTCCTCTATATTTTAATTTTTGTGTTATTTTAAATTTAGGTTGAAGAATAACTTCGCAAATTAACTTTGTGTTATTTAAATTTTTAGCTTTAGCTTGTTTAAATTGTTTAAATTTTTAGCCTTATAAATTGTTTAAAGAGTCCCTTTGCTTAATATAAATTGCAATCGATCAACAAAGCGGTCAATTAGTTTAACCGAATCGACATTTGTTTTATATTTTTTATTCCTCTATATTTTAATTTTTGTGTTATTTTAAATTTATATTTAAGAATAATTTCGCCATTAACTTTGTGTTATTTAAATTTAAATATTTTGTGCCTTAGCCTTTGTTAATATAAATAAAATAGGGTTTCCAATCAATTTAAATTTTTTCCTAAATTATAAGGTTTCTAATTTTTTTTAGAGGATTTTCAAATTTAAGATTTGATCAACAATCAACTTTATGTTATTATAAGAATAACTTGGCAATTAACTTTATGTTATTTAAATTTAACCTTAGTTTATTTAAATAATAGGATTTAAATCTTAGAATTTATAATTTTGAACTTTACTTAATCAATTTAAATTTTTTCATAAATTATAGGGTTTCTAACTTTTTTTAGAGGATTTCAAATTTAAGGTTTGATTATTTGATCAATATTTAGTTTTCAAAACACGTTTCCACTGCATCAGCAACCCTACATTCCTCCTCTTCAGCTGCTGATGTTATTTGATCATTCATATGCTTTCTGCCTCAGTAAAATTCTATCTCATCCATACCTTCTCCTGTGTACCAATGCAAGAAAGCCTTTCTTCTCTTAAACATAGCTGTGAACGGCTCGGCTCACCCACACGGCGAACAATCTCCTGAATTGAGGTTGAGTTTCCAATGACTTGATGGCATTTTTAGGCCGGTTGGAGGATCACAGAGAGTTGATTTCACATTATTTGGAATCCATTCCACAAAGTAAGAAGAATTCTTGTTCTGCACATTGATCATCTGCTCATCAACTGCTTTGGTACTCATTTTTCCCCTGAACATGGCTGAAGCAGTCAAGTAACGTCTATGTCGTAGATCAGTGTGCAGAACAGTCAAGTTTCTGGGAAAGGGAATGCGATTAACAGCTAGCTTTCTACGATCAGAGTTCAATTGACGGAATCTCAAACAACAGGTAAGGTCAAAATTTTTGGAGAGATCAAATGGTTCAGGTCACCGTGTCAACAAATAAGATCAAAATTTAAAAACCAATTGGGAAAAAGAGAAAAAAAAAATGAACAGCAAGAAAGGAGACAAAATGAAGAGAGAGTTGAAACTTACAACTTGGAGTAGTGAGTTAGTGCGAAAACAGATGTCATAAAGAGCTTCATTATCAAGAACCATATACTCATATGCATTTTCAACACAAGCTGGTGAGCAAAAAGAGTTGCACTGTAAGGCTCAACAGCTGTATCAGAGACCTTAGGATATGGGCAAACAGAGAAAGTAAGCATCATTCTATCTGGGAATTCCTCTCTTATCTTCCATATCAACAAGGTTCCCCATCCCAGATCCAGTCCCTCCTCCCAGAGAATGGCACACCTGAAATCCTACAACATTTCATTCCAAATTCAATATCACCAACAAGAAAAGAAGAAAAACAAGATATGTCCCTATGGTCCAAAGCTCATTGGAAATATTTAAACAAAATTTAACAAAGTAAGAATATTTTTTTAAAATTTGAACTATTATTAAAAAAAAAAAAATAACGAAATTCTGTGTTCAAACTATATGTAGAGGGAGTTTTAAGACCAAATCCTGCAAGCAATCACAATTCTATGCTTCTTTGCGAACAACATCAAGAACGGAATCAATCAGCTCTGCACCTTCTGCATAGTGCCCTTTAGCCTAGTAGTTGCCAGCGCCAGACTGGCCAAAAACAAAATTATCCGGCCTAAAGATCTGACCATAAGGACCAGATCTGACGCTGTCCATAGTCCCAGGTTCAAGATCCATAAGCACAGCCATAGGAACACACCTCCCACCACTTGCCTCATTGTAACAGACATTAATCCTGTCTAGCTACGGTTCAGAATCCCCGTGATACTTTCCCGTCGAGTCTATGCCGTGCCGTGCTCAGAGCTTGGCTCCGATTTGATTCCCACATTCGCCACCTTGGGGATGTGGAGAATTTCACGCAATTTGAATTTGGATTTTATAAATTTGTGGAGAAAATTAGAGAAAACTCATTTAGGTTGAAGAATGGGCCACCGTAGGGTCTTATTATAGTATTATTTTTTCAAACGGTTGGATTTGAATGGCGAAGCTGGATGTGTTTAGATGCAAATGAGCTGTAATTTTTCAACGGTCGGAATTGGGATTTCAAACGGTTGGATTTGAATGGCGAAGCTGGATGTGTTTAGATGCAAATGAGTTGTAATTTTTCAACGGTCGGAACTGGGATTTACTGGGTTTGGTTTGGTTTGGTTACTCAATTTCAAATTTAGATTCCTTCTGAGCTAGTAAGCTGGATGGAATGGGAAAAATGACTTCGGAATTTTTAACGTGTTAGCGGATATGATTGCATTAACAGCATTCGATTAAAGGGTATAATAGCCAAATTAAGCTATCAATTCCTATATAAAATTTTAGCATTCTCTTAACATTTTTGGTAATTTCAAGTTTCAACGAATTCTCTAAATTTCTGAAATATTTAATGTAAATTCAAATTATTAACTTGAAATAATTGAAAAAAGAATGCACCATTATGTAAAAAATAGATAAACACTTCAACAAGTGAAATATGAAAAAAAAAACACTAATAAAAGTATAATACAAAAATTATATATCAAATAAATGGATTAATTAATTGAAAGGCATAATAAATAATTTTAACAATTGCTTTGACTAAAAAATGTCCTCTTGATGCAAGAATTGTCCGTGGATTTTTTTTACGATCAACATGGAATAACTCAATTGATGAGGTGTGAGGACAATAAAGTTGCTGTCGAACGGTGATTTTTCCACCGAAAATTGATTGAAAGCATGGCTGTTCCGGATGAAATTTCACCTCCTAAGTCTGTAAAATAATAACAACTTCAGAATAATATCGGATGGGATTCTCGACGGAGAAACTCCGATACTTAAGTCAGAAAAAGATGAAGGAAAGAAGTGTTGTTTCCAGCTAATGCAGAGAGAAAAAGTTGGAAATGGCAAAACGTCAAAGGAAAGGCCAAATACAGAAGTTACCGGAACGGAGATGAAGGAGAAGAGTGTTGAAGGTGATAATGTTGCGAAATCTCCTTTAATGCCAAAGTGTTTCTCTGATTCTCCAAGTACCTGAAGTTCAAGAGTGAAAAAAAGTGGCCAAAAAGTCCCCCCTCTGTTGAAGAAGCTGCCCTTATATAGTGCCTCCCCCCCTGACAGTGACTAGGTATCGAAGAATGAGAATGATGTGATATCTGTCATGAGACAGTATGCAACCGAATTTCATTAATATTACTGACATGTCTATTGGTTGCAGGCCTGACACCGTCCCATTATCTGAAGATGGTCATAGTATGGGGCGAGTCCATTTATGGTGGACGACGACCTCAATAGTGGGCCTACTATCAACACTCATTCCTATTTTTGAATAAGGGGCACGTGTCCATTGGTGCTCAAGTTAGGATTCACTTGCAAGCCGACTATGGAAGGAATCCTGACCTAGGGTAATTTCTCCTAAAAAGCTATCATGATTCCTGGGGCGGAGGACGTATGAGGGCCCCTACTATTGGATGCCTGAGGCGTGTTGTTGATGACTGCGGGAAAACCTGAGAAGAAGTCCCTATCTTTCCTAGGACCTGAGATGGTAAAAATCTTGGGGTGATGAAAGGCATAGGCCGAAGAATGCTTGAGGCTATGAGACTCTTGGGACGCGAGTTGCTTGGGGTAAAGGTTTCCTGAGATAATGGAATCACTGGGGTGGCCACCTGGTTAGCTGTCACGTGTCCTACTGATGAAGTATCCATGTATCGATCTGATATTTTCCCCCAAATATCTAGTCTACCAGTTTTTGGTGTGAGACTTGTAAAGCTCGCGTCAGAGAATCATACCTGAGACGATCCGTCCCAATGAAGACTGCTGGTTCAGGTGATTTGGCTTTACTGGTAGGGTACCCAACTACTGAGGCGATTGGTGTGGTGTGGACGCTACCTGGTCACTAAGATCCTTTCTCTTTCTTCTAACGGAGCCGTTATTGTCTTGATGATATGTCTCCCTGGGTTTCCACTCCGTTTTTATTAATTGCAACCCATCAAAAATCACGTCAGGCCTATCAACAGCTTGTCAATAGCTGTTTTTGGGCTAGTGGTGCCTCGTGTGTTGGGAAGGTTTTAAATACTGGACTGGAGTGTGCTACATATCAAAATACTGTTGGAGAAGAAATGACAGTTCCTCGAGCTAGGAAGGGGGGCATTTATGGGTTGGGATACGTGGTGATTCCCTGGTCATTTAAATCTATGGTAGAGATTACCCCTCTTTCACTATAAATACCCCCCCTTTTCACCTGTCATTTTCACACATCTAACTCTCTCTCTTCTTACTCTCTCTAACTTTTATCCTCCGGAGCTCTCTGATTCAATTTTTGCCCTGCTTTTTTTTTTCTTTGCTTTTCTGGTATTTATTTTGCTTTTGTTGCTTTTGTTTGCAAGTATTTGTTGAAATTGTATAAAGAGATGGCCCACAGAGGAGGTTCAAAAGATGCTGCTCGTTGGAGGGAATATACGCACACTGCCACCCCTACCTAGGAAAGAGGGGAAGATGAGAGGAATACTTCAAGACAGGCACGGGCTAGGGAGCCAAATGAGGTGGATTGGTTCCCCTCCATTATTACTAAGGCAGACATATAGACCTATTGCCAAATCTACGATATTCCTAAGAACGTGAGGTTTAAGGTTCCCAGGAGTGAAGAAATTTCAAGTGCTCTAGGGCCAGGGGAAGTGGCCTTCAACGAAGAGCACCTGCTACTAGGGTTCAGGTTTCCCCTCCAATACTATTTTACGAGGGTGTTCGAGGCCCTCAGAATCCCCCCTATCAACTGACCCTGAACAGTTGGAGGGTCTTGGGGGGATTGTTCGTGTTGAAGGCTGACGCTGGAGCCCCTACCCCCACCCCGAAAGACGTGCTATATTTTTACTCCCTCAAGAGAAACACCAGTCAATACCCAGGGTGGTATTATCTGCAGATTCATCCCAGATACCAATCAAAGATAAAAGGGACTCCTTCCTGCAACAAAGATTAGAAAGACTGCTGGTTCATGGTCAGCGGGGATTGGGTCGAGTCTTCCCAGGGCACCATCCCCACTTTCTTCCAAGAACCAGGTATAACACATTTCATTTAAGAAAATTTATCTTCAAGTTATTTTTTTTGACCTCTTTCTGTGCAGACGTCAATCAGGAGCAACCGATAATTCCAGGGAGTGTGGTCAGCAAGATGGAATCTTTGACCCCGATGGACATGAGAACCCTCCTGAGCACTGACTTTGAGGTGAAGTTTGGGCTAGTGTCCAAAGCGACGACTAGGAGTGAGCTGACGAAAATCAGAACTCATATGAATAAAGGTAACGCATCCGGAACCATTCTCGACTTGTGCTTCGGCTGATCTTTTCTCTGATCACACTCTTTGCATTGGTACAGCGACGGGGACGGGAGAAATCGTAACTGATAGGAAGCAGAGGGCATCTGATGTTCTGAGAGGAATACTTTGAAGGAGGGGTTATAGGGTGCAAAGCTAGTTAACCCCAAACAGAAGACCCTTGGAGACAAAGCCAACGGTTCTGCTAAAGCAGATCCGAAGAAAACCCCTAAGAAGGGAGGTAAAAAGGTTAAGCATCCCAAACAGAAGGGGATCTCTTTCAAAGAGTCGTCGAGGGCCGAGTCAGGGAAACGCCTTCTAAAGGGTGACTCTATCCAGGCAAAAGATAAGGGGAAGAGGCCCCTGGACGAGGGCCCGCTGGAGGTGATAAAGAGGCTAAAGATTAATATACCGCCCCATCCATTCATCCATTAATCAAGGGGGTCCTGGTTTATGAGAAAGGCGCAGCAGCCACCCAGGGCTCAGGATAAGAAACAACCAGCCCCTCGACTCAACAACAGCAAACTAACCCTAAGGAGACAGGCGAGGGTCAAGATCAGGGGCAGGGCAACCTTCCCTTTTTTGGTATCGAGGATCCCTTTCAGGCTACAAGAGAAAATACTGAGAACCTAGATGGGATCGTTTTGGAGGATCTCCTAGAGAAAAAGATGGAGAATTTCGAGTACTTACTCCTTTTGGCCAACTCAGCTCAGGAAGTGATTTTCCTAAGGAGGGGCGAGGATATGGCTAGTATGAGCCCGAAGGAATCCTTGAACTGGCTTAATGTGTTTGCTCATTGGGTAAGTTATTTCTTTTCCAAGCTCAATCTTTGATAAATGACTTAGAAGATTTTCTTCTCCTTGAAAATGCTAACACTTCTTTTACATTCTTCTAGGGCAGGGAACATATATTTTGGACCCTTTCATCGACGATTATCGAAATGCCCTGGCTTTTAGAAAACAGGCTTTCGATACAATCAAAAAGTTAGAGAATAAGGCCCAAGAGATGATAGCTATCACTCGAGAGTGCTGAGAAGGAGAGGGAGAAGCTTTCATAGCGGATCTCTTCCCTGGAGGGGGAGAAGTCACAATTGCTCTGGGAGAAGTCCCAGTGGACTGAGGAGGAGGAGATTTGACAGAAAAAGTTGTCAACTACAAAGGCCAGGGTCCAAATTCTGGAGGCTGGTTGTGCCAGCTTGCTCAGGTCAAGAGGACTATGACGGCCCAGTATGATAAATTACATGAACACCATCATACTCTGTCGAACAACTACTCCATAATTATAGATGAAAACTTGGAGCATGAAGGCAGAATAAACTTCTTGTTGGAAAGCTCTGACCCTGAAAGCTGAGCACAAGAAAATGCAGAAGTCCTAAGGGAACTGGAGGTGGTTTCAGCTCAGTTAGAGGCCCGCTATGATGATGATGTAAATGAAGGGATGGACCTGACTAGCAGGCTCTTCCTTCAGGAGTACCCTAGTCTGGACCTTTCGTGGCTGTTTGATCAGCTGGGGCGAGATATTCCAGGGACTTCTAAGACTCAAGGTGAGCTTCCTAAGATTCCTGGCTAGAAAGTTGATCTGATTGGCAAAGAAGAAGAAGAAGAGCCCAGGGATGAAGAGCAGCCTGACAATTTGGTCGGAGAGGAAACAAATGGGGCTACCGAGGTACATGTTCCTTAGAAAAATGGCTCCTTCTCAAGGGTGAAAGTCGCAAAAGAGATCCAAGAGCAGACAAATGAAGAAGATGCTCCTGTCCCGTAGATAACAGATGGAGAGGTCCCTAATGCACCCCAAGTTGAAGACCAGGTGGTGGAAGTATCCGAGTAAGGAAAAGGGACTCTTCAGCATAGTTTTAGGACTTAGAAATTTTTTGTAAAGTTTTATAAACTTCTGACCCCTTTGTAATTTTTTTTGTATACATAAAGAACATATGTATTATTCTCTTTTTTTTTACTTATCAATAGAAAAGCACATTTTTTCTCTATGCCTCTTATTGCAAATCTTCTCATCCTCTAAATAACTTATTGACTTGGAAATGAATTAACTTAACGAATTCACTAACCTTATGGGAACAGTTATGAATCTTTTGGGGTCAGGCATTTTAAAAATGAAGTCTTTATAATAGCCTTCCTTCAGGACTCAGGAGCAAACTGACTTGTATCGGGGCCTTTAAAGATCTTCAAAACTCTAAGCCAAATTCGACCAGGGTTTATAACGCCTCACCTGATCAGGTCTTAATTATTTAGGGATGCCTGATACGGCCCAAGACTTATGGTACCTGGGACGAATTATGACTTAATATGTTGCTAAGTGTCAAGGGATTTTAAGACAAATAGCCAACCTTAATCTTAGATTTACCTGACCCAGTTAGGGTTTACCACGTCTTAACACGAATCAGGCCTTAGATGCAAGGGATACCTGACCTAGGTATAAGGGCTTACAGTACCTAGGACGGATAGAATTTAATAGATCTAATCCGATCAGGGTTTATCACGCCTTAGTATGAACCAGGTCTTAGACGCATAGGATGTTTGATCCAAACCTAAGGGCTTACGACACTTGAAACGGGTATGATTTAATAAACTACTAAGTATTAAGGGATTTTAAGGCTCACAACCAACCTTAACCTTAGAGGACTTGACCCGATCAAGGTTTATCACGTCTTAGTACGAACCAGGTCTTAGACGCGTAAGATGTCGGATCCGGACCTAAGGGCTTACAGCACCTGGGATGGGTAAGATTTATTAGACCTGATTCGATCAGAGTTTATCATATCTTAGTACGAACTGGGTATTAGACTTATGGGATGCCTGATCCAGACCTAAGAGCTTAAGACACTTGGGACGGGTAGGATTTATTGAATCTGATCTGGACAGGATTTATCACGCCTTAGTATGAACTAAGTCTTAGATGCATAGGATGCCTGATCCAAACTTAAGGGCTTACGATACCTGGGATGATAAGATTTTAATAAACTATTAAGTGTTAAGGAATTTTAAGGCTCACAGCCAACCTTAACCTTAGAGAACCTAACTCAATCAGGGTTTATTATTTCTTATTATGAACCATATCTTAGACGCATAGGATGTCTTATTCGGATCTAAGGGCTTATGACACCTAGGACGGATAGGATTTTAATAAATTGCTGAGTGTTAAGGGATTTTAGGGCGTGCTAACCAATCTTAACCTTACAGAACCTGATCTATTTAGGATTTACCACGCCTTAGTACGAACTAGGTCTTAGACGCATGGGATGCCTAATCCGAACCTAAGGGTTTATAGCACCTGGGACGGGTAGAATTTACAGAAGACTATTGAACTTGATAATGTTACGAAATATCCTTTAGTGCCAAAGTGTTTCTCCGGTTCTCCAAGTGCCTGAAATTCAAGAGTAAAAAAGAAATGGCCAAAAAGTCCCCCTTCTATTGAAGAAGCTACCCTTATATAGTGTCCCCCCTTGATAGTGACTAGGCATTGAAGAATGAGAGTGATGTGATGGGATAGTGTGCAATCGAATTTCATTAATGTTACTGACATGTCTACTGGTTGCAGGTCTAACACCGTCCCATAATCTGAAGATGATCATAGGATGGGACGGGTACATTTATAATAGACAACGATCTTAATAGTGGGCCTACTGTCAACACTCATTCCCATTTTTGAATAAGGGGGCACGTGTCCATTGGTGCCCAGGTCAGGAATCACTTACAAGCCGACTATGAAAATAATCCTGACCTGGGGTAATTTATCCTGAAAAGCTATCCTGATTCTTAGAATGGAGGATGTACGAGGGCCTCCACTGTTGGATGCCTGAGGCATGTTATTGATGATTGCGGGAAAACCTGAGAAGAAGTCCCTGTCTTTCTTGGGACCTGAGACGATAAAAATCCTGAGGCAATGAAAGGCCTAGGGCAAAGAATGCTTGAGGCCATAAGATTCCTGAGATGCGAGTTGCCTGGGACGAAGGTTTTCTAGGACAATGAAATCCCTAGGGTGGCCACCTAGTCAGTTGCCAAGTGTTCTACTGATGAAGCATCCATATATCGGTCCAATATTTTCCCCCAAACATGTACTAAACAATTAATTTTTATTTTTATTCAAAAACTTAAATTCAAGTTTTTATTTTTTTAATTAGAATGTTTCATGCTTGGATTTGATAATTTTTAATTATGTAATATATTTTGAAAAAAATTATACAAATACTTAAATATCTTATATAACGTAAAATTGATAAAATATTTGATAAAATATTTGATAAAACTCCATATTAATAATCCATGTTATTTTATTTTATCTTCTTATTGTCAAGTACATGAAAACATTCCTGGTAAATTATATAAAAAAATTTGTTAGTGCGAGAATTATCCGTGGACCCTCCTTATAGCCAACTAGGAATGGTTTAGCTAGTAAGGTATGAGGACGATGTGGTTACGAGAGGACGATGAATTTTTCACCAGAGAATGGTTGGATACTTAGCTGTTTCTGATAAAGCTTCACCTCCTAAACCTGCAAAATAATAACACCTTCGGAGTTACGCCGGATGGGGTCCTCAATAGAAAAACTCTGATGCCAAAGTTAGAAAATAGTGAAGGAAGGTAATGTCGATTTCGACGAATAAGAAAAAAAGAAATCGGAACTGGATTCTACCAAGAACTAAAGTAGAAATCACCAGGAAAGTGCTGTCAGAGAAGAAAAATTTTTGTTCCAGAAATATTGTGTTTGCCAAACCTCACAATCAGAAAAAGATCAGATTCCCCATCCATTGAAAAATGTTGTCTTTATATAGTGCCCCCATGATAATGATTAAGAATCGAAGAATGGGAATGATAGTATGTCTGTCATAGGACAAAGTGCAGCTGTATTTCATAAATATTCCTGCTGACACATCTGAAGGTTGCAGGCCTGATACCGTCACATCATCTGAAGATGGTCAGAGGATGAGACGAGTGCATTTATGATAAGGCGGCTACCTTGATAGTAGGCCAGCTATCAGTGCTCATTTTCATTTTTGGATAGTGGGGGCACGTGTCTATAGGTTCTCAGGTCAGGTGCTATCTGAGAACTAG
>JAVXUL010013252.1:0-12265 GCA_035590515.1 Trichilia minutiflora | reverse complement strand
GTTTGTGACATATTATCGGATTGACTTGGATTGCATAAAATTCAAACCGCAATGTTTGGATCGGTTTGAAATTTCACGTCAAACCGATCCAAATCACAAACGCCCACCCCTATTCACAGGATTCATCTGTTCTGGAGGTTAGCTTGTTGAGGTCCTGGAAATCAACAATACGGCCATTGAGATCGAGAACCATGTAAAGAAAACGTATCTGTTCTGTGAAAAAAAAATAAAGATTAGATAAAAATAAACTATAAAAGTTTTTACATGAGCCCAAAACAGTCAGATACAATTTCTTCGTATATCTGCCCATTTTTGTTTATTTACTTTTAGAAATCAAATTGGCAAATGAAGCTGATAGACCACGCGATAAACACATTAACAACAAATCATTAAATTTTCATTAATTTTACCCAGATCAAGAGGTTTCTTTATGCAAATTCACAATGTGTATTTGTGTACTCACATACATGTATGCTCAACGGGAAGAAAACAAGTAAAATTACCACCACGTCCAAGGTCCCTGGAATAGCTTGCTTTGATAGCTACAATATCAGACCAATGAATTTCAATCTTGTTCTTAAGATCACCATCAAGCACTTCCCACACAAGCTTGTGCTTCGCAAAGTTAGTTTATTATTATTTTATAATCTTAATGAATTAATTAATTAACCATTATTCTTTGTGTTGTATTCAATCAAATGATTGTTTATATTATGGTATTTAATCTTTAGATATAATGTTAGTTTGCTGGTTTTAATTGGTAATTTGTAATTTACATCATATATTTATTTATTTATTATCCCCATTGTAAATTCTAATTTAATAAATAAGTGGTGAACGTTATTGTTGTAAATTAGTAATTATTTATTTTATTATTATTCAAAATTTTTGGATCAATCAATCAATTGATAATTATTATTAATATTATATTTTATTATATTTAATATTTAGATATAAGGTTAATTTATTATGTAGTTTATATTTTAATTGTGATTTATAATTTATATAATATTTTATTTTGTGTATTAAAATATTATATTGTTTATGTTCATCATTATTAAACTTTAACGAATTATTCAATTAATTATTAATTAGGTATTTAATCAATCTATTTTTATAATATTGTATGTAGTATTAAGATGTAAGTTATTTAAATTTGTTATGTTTTTGTTTATGATTTTTAATTTTATAATGCGTTTGGTATTTTATTTCATAATTCTTCTTTTATACATAAGTGGTCATTATTATAATCATAAACTATTATAATTACGAAATTTTAATTTATTTAACTTGTTATATTCAAATCTTTAATCAATCAATGAGTTGACAATTATCATCGATATTGTAATTAATCAATATATTATTTATGTTATTGCTTTTAGTTTATAGATATAATGTCAATTTGCCATGATTTAATTATGATTTTTAATTTTTTTAATTTTAATATTTACGTTAATGTTAATATATAGTATTATAATTTTAATATTCTATATTTTTAATTACAATTTTTAATTTATAATACTTGTACTATTGCATTTCATAATTCTTATTTAATACATAAGTGGTCATTATTATAATTATAAAATTTTAATTTATTTAATCTTTTATTATTTTTAAAATTTTTATCAATCAATCTACTGACAATTATCATTGATATTCTATTTAATTAATTTATTATTTTGTTACTGTATTTAATCTCTAAATATAATACTAATTTGTTATGTATTATGGCTTTTAATTTTTATGATTATGTTATTATACATTGTTGTATTTTAATTTATTATATTTTTAGCTATGGATATTTTATACTTCTTATTTAATACATAAGTAGTCACTATTGCAATTATAAACTTTTAATTTATTTAATCTGTTATTATTTTAAAATTAATCAATCAATCTATTGACAATTATCATCGATAATATACTTAATTAATCTATTATTTATGATTTGCTATGTTTTAATTATGATTTTTAATTTTTATGTTATTTTAATATATATTATTGAATCCTAATGATGTTGTACTTAATCAATCTATTATTTATGATTTGTTATGTTTTAATTATGATTTTTAATTTTCAGAAGTATGTTAATATATATTATTGTATTTTATGATTCTATCTTAATACAGAAATGGTCACTATTATAATTTTAAACTTGTAAATTTATTTAATATACAATTATTTTAAAATTTTAACTCACTAAGTACTACATCAATCATTATTGATGTTGTATTTAATCAATCTATTATTTTCGTTATAATATTTAAGCTCTAGATATAATGTTAATTTGCTATGTTTTAATTATGTATTTTGATTTTTATGATTATATTGATGTATAGTATTTATTTTATAATTTTAATTTAACAAAGAAAAGCTTAGTTTAGTAATTATAATGTAAATGTCACATATCTGATTTTCTGAGTGTGATCAATAGGAGATGAGGCTTATTCCATCTGCCTAAATCACTAACTGACATACATAACCGACATATATTATAACTCTCATAACCTATTATATACAGATTTCATACATATATATAGGACTTGAACTCATTAAACAAATGTTATACTACATAGCAATGGATTTAATCCAATATGAACTAAATAGTAGGGCTCTTTGCCCCGAAACATACATATACATATACATTCATATATTTACACGTTTGATTAACTACTACATAGTACATATATATATACATCTACAAACTTGGGACTTAGTGTCTAATGTCAAGTATTTATGCATGAATGGATTTAATTCTATGACTATACTTTAATATCTAGTTCCAATTAACTGCCTTTTGGAACCTATTGAAAATCTTGAATGACTTATAAAACTGTGAGGGAGTAAGTCTTGGAGAAGACTTAGTGAATGAATAAGAAAATAAGTAACAAATACTAAAATCATAGAATAAAAATTCACTATAGAATATAAAAGCATGAATATCAGGTACTGAAGTTGTAAAATCAGGAATCATTTTCAAGTATAGTCATGTAGTAGTAAGTTTTGTACTTCAAACTATTTTCATAAAACAACCACACATTTTCATAAAGTTAGACATTCTTTTTAGAAAATCAGATAAGTCATAAATACATATATAAAGACGTGCCAATATCAGAAATCAAAAAGTCAGAAATCTTATTTCCAGAACATTGCACATATCATAAGCTTATCCTGTATGTATATTGGTATCAGGTATCAAGTATCAGAGATCAGAGATTAGATATATCAAAAATACATGCAATTATATACATATATGTATACAGGTATCAGATCACCCTTTATCTCTTACTTCTCATTCGTACTAATACATGTGCATAATAGATATCACACCATATCTTTTTTAAAGCACATAAACTACCCCATTATGGCTCCCTGCTAATGGTAAAGAAATAGGAATTTAGGCTAAATCATATAATCAAAAATTCAAAAATACATATAAAAGCATAAAGAAAAATGCTTTGGATGTGTATATCTTTTGAAAATAAACTAAAATATAACTATTTTCATTTTTAAACATATTATAAATACAACATAACTTTTCAAAACATAGCAAAAACATATAGAGTTCATTCACTTATAAACCATTTCACAGTTTCATATACATGTAGCACCATAATAAAACCATTTTCTAAACATTGAAAATACAAAAAGTATTTGAAAATATAGAAAACACATAGTATCCCACTCACACATAAAATAGATTAAACATATCATGTAAACATAGTTTTAAAAATATAAAGAAACATAGTCGCATCCACTCATTGTTGTAAAGAGGGCTTGTACTCCCTAATGTCCACTACTTGCTCGGATCATTATCTCCCAAGCTCGATACCTAACATTACACATATCACCATCCATAACAATTTCTATTCCATAAAGCATGATAATATAACTAACTATGTGGATAGCATACTAATTTTGAATTTTAAATTTCATCTATGCATCATAGTCAATCATATTTCGGTTAATTAATCGATCCTTAATAATAACTCTTATGACCAAGTTACTAAAAACACTCAAACGTATTTAAGTCAATTCGGTTCGTTAAAGTTATAATTCTCTTAATCCTTAATAAACACTTCCTAATTCTTCATTAATTAATCGTTAAATAACTAAAATGGCCATTTAAATATTCATTACTCTATCAATTGATTGCTAACATGCGAAATTCCTAAAAGCCAAGCATGAACAGTAAATCTCATAATAAACAGTAACTTATATTAAAAAATTTGATTAAAATATAAAGTCAAAGTTATAATAAAGTTGAGAATCTTACTAGAGAGGCAATTTAATCCTCAAAAGCTTTATTCATTGCCAATAAGCAAAATTCCCTTGCGATAAAAAGTAACTTTTATGTGCTTCTGCTTGTTTCGTAGCCGTTTTTTATGGAAAAAAATATGCTTGAGATAAAAGGTGTTGTGTAGTAGTGTTTTATAGCAAGAAACGGAAGTTTAATCGATCAGATATTGGAAAAAATTAAAAAAATTACAAATACACCCTTAGAACTTAATGAAAATCGATAAAGAAGGAGGAAAATAAAATGATTCAACCTCAGATTTCATATATAATAAAAATTGATTGAGAAAAGACTGAATTAGCCTTGAAATCAGAAAAAAACTAAAAGAAAAAACATTAAAAATGGTTAAGAAATTCTTTTCCCATGTAAAGAATGACAACCAGTGCCATTTAATGACCCTAGAGGCAAATTGGTATTGGTTATAGGGCTTTGATCTGGGCCAGTTTGGCCCTACCAAGCCCATACTCTCTACAATGCTATCTTGTGCAGAATTACTCTATTTTCGGCTTTGATTCTCTCTCATCTGAACTTTGATTTGACTCAAATTTCTTTATGTATAATTGTCTCTGAGTCTTCTTCGAGTAGGAGCAAATGATTCATCAATTGAATTTCTCAATCAACAAGAATTTACGTTGAAAAGTCAAGTGCATGGTTGAGACCTTAGTCCCATTTTTATCAAATTTAACTCATTTTATCCAAAACTTCTCAAAACACATATAAAACATCAATGCAAGCTTATTTAACTAATAATAGTGTGTGGTTGAACGCCATAGTGATGACTGAGTATGGGGGATTCCGGGTTATAAAAAAAAAAAACTAATAATAGCACCCGAATAGGTATTTTTTTGAAAATAATAGAATTACTCTTCTAGAGTAAAATGACCAAATTATCTTTAAACTAAAATACAGGGTATTACATTTTCTCGCTTATAAAAATATATGTTCTCAAATCTTGACTTAAGCTAAAGACCCAAAAATCATATATTTACTAAAATATCTGGGAAAACTAAAGTTTTATGGAATCTTCAGGTTCCTAAACCACCATTACCATAACTGAAATTTCCTACTCAAAAGTTATTTCTTTTCTACTTTCTCTTAGTCCAAATCATATAATCCTCTTATCTTTTACCTCTATTTGACATAAAAAGTCTTATACATCCTTCCTTCTATTA
Organism: Trichilia minutiflora; assembly: GCA_035590515.1. NCBI lineage: Eukaryota > Viridiplantae > Streptophyta > Magnoliopsida > Sapindales > Meliaceae > Trichilia > Trichilia minutiflora. The sequence goes on along the minus strand of JAVXUL010013252.1, from coordinate 6,796 downwards.
CTCAATTAGAATAAATTTAGGCCATTACCATTTCTTTGTCAAGGTTGATACCAACTTTATACTATCTCATGTACTTGTAACTGCTTTTTACACTTAACTTTGTACTTTCTTTTATCTTAATCACTATTAGTTTTGTCCTTTACTAAATGTCAACTGAGCCTTCATGCCACTTCAAATCTTTTGCTATCTCAATATTTGAATTAAACTACTAGTTAACTAAATTGAGTCATTTTTATACATTCAAAGCATCGATAAGATTCCTTTGATTGGCTATAGGCATTCATAGCCGCTCTTGTGGTAAGACTAACCAACATGTTGATGGACTAATTCTTTTTTGTGATCTCATACTGACAACATATCTTGAATTCATCTTTCTTTCATGTTCTATCGTATCTCATACTATTTATTGCATCTGACTATATTCTTCTTTGTTCTATACTATAAAACAAGTTAACAAAATATCATATAAATCACTATTAATAATACACTTGAATATGATAATCTCCTTCCTCCAATATCAAATACAGGTATTTTATAATACCTTACTTATTACTCTTTACTAAGAGAGAGAGTTATCACCCTAACTAAGTAAATATAATGCCATTATTATAACTCTATATTAATCTGTCTGTAATTACCTCAGAAAATCAAATGTATTAGAACTTACTAAAATTGACATACAAGGCTAAAAGTAACTATAATGACTCATAAAGTCAAAATCATACTTGCATTGAACTCCATAACATTAGCCTCTAGATAAATTATCACTTGAATTCTTATTGTACCTATATATATACCATTTTAGAAAGCACATTCTAACTAACATGATGAATCTATAATCGATTCCTTGACCTCGATCAAATACATATCAAATACATTCACCAACACTTGGGTTCTGTGGATCTTATAACATTATGCCATACAACATGTCACATATCATATATATAAGGTCACGTACACCTCAAATTAAAAGTAAGTCAACATCATCTCTTTTATAATTTCTAATAATCTTTGTTCAGCTTATTCTTTATAGTAGTATTCTTGACTGTTAATCATGCGTATAAATTATACTCTAGGGTTTAATCACACCCAACACCTCGCATACAAAATTTAATGATATCTATATGTATACAAAGAATTTGCCTCTATTTTACAACTCTATAATACTTTAACAAGTAATGCATGAATATGAACAATTCAAAATTCATGTAATTTTCATGTTTTATACAATCACTCCTGTATTCCCCTAATTAAGGTTGTTCCTTCAATTACCCTACGTTCTCAACTGATAGAATTAAGGACATTAACATAGCACACCATGATTATACTTCTTTCTTACTTAGAGTACTCACCGATACTATATCCTTTGATCTCCTAACTACTCCTAACTACTATGTTCTTCTCATGTGTTATTACTTAATATTTTTCTAAAATAAAAGAACTTCGTTGGCTTACTAGTATCCTCTCATATTTTCTATGAATTTATCGATAACAAGCTTATTTTGTTCATTTTAAGAATTGTCTCTCTTTCTTATGCATATATAGAGAGTTATAAATGTATATCCTATATCACCATATGTATAGGATTCATAAAACTGTCAAACCTTATTTCTCTTTCTTATATCTAGTCAAGTATTGATCTTTCTTCTATACCTACTTTCCTTATCTTATTTTGTTTTACCAATTTATATTCCTTTCCTTATTCCTTTTCAACTCTTACTGCATTCCTGTTCTTTTCTCTCTCAGAGTTTACTTGTCTTACCTGACTTGCTCGCTTTTCTTGACTTACCTATCTTATTTAACTTTGCTAGCTTTTCGTCATATTCCTTAACTGTCTTGAGTTCTCACTTTACTTCACATATTGATCATAATCATGCTTGTCTAATCATCAGGTAGATATAGCCATCCTCATAATCCTTTCTATACTGATATAAACTAAAGTGTATAGTAATGCTATTCTTATAAGGTATTGACGTTATCCCTATCTAATAGTTATGCATATCATTGAACTTGTCCTTACTAATTTAGTTCTTCTTAATCTTGCTAGCTATTCTAACTCAGATTCTGACAATCAAAACAGATTAGCGATGGGTTTTCTTTTGCCTTTGACATTATCTTTCTGGTATTCTAACTTGGCATCAAAATTCCAAGAAAACCTTTTAACATATAGACTTATTTAAATTCATCACTCAATTTTCCTCAATTACCCTTGTTACTCAATAGTGAGCTGACTGTTTAATTTAACTTAAGATATGAATTGCTTGTATAATACTATCTCAGCTAAAATATTTACAGTAATAATTGTTATATCTATTGATTGACATATAGTTATAGAGTTCTTAACTATCTGGGTGTTTTCTAATACTATTGTTTTTATTTATCCTCATCAGTCAGGCATATAATACTCTGATAATCATCTTAACCATAAGCTTGCTTTACTTTTACTTTCGTGATGGAAGCATGACTATCTAGGATCAGGATTGAGTAACAGGACTAGGTTATAAATAGAGTCTTATACATCTAACAAAGAATTCGAAGATAAACCACACAGAGAAAATACCTAAAAGGTAGTGTCTTCTATGTTAGTATCCCGAAAATATCACATATATGACCTTAACACTCTACTTGTGTAGTTATTGATCTCTAGACCGTGCTATATGTCAAATCCTAACCCAATATGTTTTTAAAATTGACTATATATATTTTTTGAAATGAATAACTATTATAAATATTTTCTCAAAATTCTAGTAGACTCTAGTCTATATATATGTAAGTCGAGTATAAAAATGTACTTGAAAATCCTTGAACTTGCATACCATTACCATCGTCTAAATTCTTCAATCAAATTGGTAAATCTGAAACTGAAACTATGATGGAATGAGTATACAAAAGTACACTCGGTGAATGGATTTATAAATCATTTAAACCTTAGAAACAGAATATCTCAGAAGATTATAATACTGAAAGATATTATTAATAAGGCACATCAAATCCATTTCCATCCTATTTGTATCATCTCTCAATATAAACCACTACTTAGTACATGTTTATCGACAAAAATTATCTCTGAATCTGTTATTGCTGAAACACTGTAACTATAACCAATTGTACTATACGAGCTCCCTTGGGTTATTTTATTGCATGCTCAATCAATGTATAATTTTAAGAGAAGTTATTCATATACCTCAATCTTTATAAAACCAAAGATTATTAGTAGTACTTTCATAAATTTGATCATACGATATATAGTATAAAAATCAGAATCATAAACAATCATCATCCATCTAGGCACCCACTAGGCCTGGACCTCTAAGGTGTCATACTCTTACCTATCACAAAAATAATAAATTATTCAGTCTTAGATTATCATACCCATAATCATGTGATCTACTCCCAATTATCATTAAACATAAACAAATAAATAGAAGATAAGCTCTTTGAGCATTTTGGATCTCAATCTCACTCTTAGTGTAAATATATCACATAGGCTATTAGATTTCCTCTACCTATCTAGACTGTAGGATAATCCTCAACTAGTATAGGTAACTACCTTCAGTCTATTGGATTCAATCCTCTACTTCTCTTGGTTATAGGAATAATCTTACCCATCATTTTTATAATCTCTCAGCACATAAGGCTCGAATCACCATCATCATTACTCTAGGGTGAACTCAAAACCATTCATACACGAGACTGGAGTCATCTCTCTTAACATATATCATTGGCACTATAGGCTAGCACAATCATCTTATCACACCTCTCTGGCACACACATGAAGATTTCGGCCTAATATTTATAATATCAAATACTGCTTTCCAGTCTTAACCATAGAAAGATTCTTATTATTGCAACCAATTCTACATCATCATAATCATTTTATAGTAATGAAACTTAAATCTAATATAATGATTTCACAATTGGCCTCTAGGCCTATATCATATAGATCATGTTATAAAACCATTTAAATCTCATGTAATATATGGGTAACCATTCTCGTTTCGAGAATAAATTATTTTCAAGTATAAAATCTTAAATAAAAATATAACCTGTTCTATGATCTATTGGATTTTTTTTATAGGATAATCTTTACCACATAGAGCTATTAAGATCATATGCCCTATGGTCTATTGGATTTTCTTCTAAGGGATAATCCTCATCTCGTAGAGCTGTTAAGATCATATACCATGTAGTCCATTGGATTTTCAAATATTAGACAATCCTCACCTCATAGAGCTGATAGACAATAGCATGCTAAATGTCCTTATCTCAGATACTCGATAGTCTATTGAAATTTCAAATATTGGACAATCTTCACCTCGTCGAGTATTACATCAATACTGAATTATGCAATTGCAAATGAGAGAAATGGCTCGATAGCCAAAAACCAAACAAAATCCAATTCACTAATCCTGACTCATAAGGCCATGTGAACAATGTAGCTAATACTATCACACAAGTATGAGAGCCATTTCAAACTACTTCAGAATAACATACATCAAATCTCGTATGCTTACTTCTATAATCTTAACCTTGTAAGGCCTATCATCAAATACATATCAATATATATTTTTAAATTGATCTAAAAGATTAATTTTATCAAGATTATTGGATTCTATCCACTAATATTTTAGGTTGTATGATCAATCCTCACCCATACCGTAATGATTTTATCAGAAAATCAATTCTAATATAAAACCAATTCTAATATCAAACCTTTATCGATCTATTGAATTCTACCCATCCTATCTCGAATTGTATGATCGATCTTTATCCTTCAAACTGAAATCCTAAATGATAAAATCCAAGAGGGGGTGAATTAGAAATAGAGATATCTAACAGGTCAGATCGGCCTACGAATCAGCCCTTCAAAAATAGGGTTCGAACTAGCCCGATCTACTATTTACATAGTTCGGGCCAATTTCAGGTCCATAGAAATGGTCTACGCCGGTTCCATACATTTGAAACTGGTAACCCAGACTATAATAAGGTTAGAATTGTTTCGAGCTCGTACTGTGTAGAACTGACGGGTTGAACCGGAGACTTGGGTCAGTTCAACTTGCCACCCCAAATAAAAAAAGAAGAAGAAGAAAAAGAATTGAACCATCGGTTAAAAAATTTTGAAAATTTTTTTTCAACCGTTGCAATTGCAACGGTTGAAAATTTTTTTTCAAAAAGTTTGAACCGACGGGTTGAACCGTTGGTTCAATTCTTTTTCTTCTTTTTTCTGGGTTACAAGTTAAATCGGCCCGAACACTGGTTCAACCTGCCAGTTCCACACAGTACGGGCCAGAAATAGTTTCGAGCCTGTTCTGAGCCAAGTTACCGGTTTCAAATGTCTGAAATTGACCTAGATCGTTTTTATGGACCTGGAATCGGCCTGGATCATGTGAACAATGGATCGGACTGGTTCGGGCCTAGTTTTTGACATACTGAGTCGGGTCGATTCTCAGGTCAATCCGGCCTGTTAGACACCTCTACTTCATGTATGTTTTGAGCTACTTATTAAGTCTTTCCCAACACTTACCTCTCTCACCACACCTCAGTTTTGCAGTTACTTTAATTGTTGTACGGAAGATAGAAAAATGGAACGAGATATTGGGGTGCAGTCACTAGAGTTGGGTCCAATCCAGTCATGTATAGTTAGTCTATAAACGGGCGATATAACCCTATTTTGTATTTTCAATAATTAATAATTGTGTAAACATATTGATATATGTTTATAAGTTATGTGTGTATAATTATGAACATTAAGTCTCATTTCTCAATTTAAATGGCCTGATTTCATTATTGTGCATTACATTATTAGTTGGAAAGTTATGTCTCATATGCATTTTTATAATCTATATAAAATGGATAATGAACAACATTCATTTCAGTAAGAGGCTTAGGAGATAAGGCCAGAATTGTTTTCTACCGATCATAGTCTGGGGATTTTGGGCTGTGACAAAAAGTTATGAAAGCTTGAGAGAAAAATTTTAATTTATGCATGCCTAGGCCATAAGAACCTTCAAATGATGTTAGAGCATGTTTGGTTGATGGTTTGGATTCATATGTCCTTATGTTTTGGATGAAAACATCAAAGGAGTACATATGGGTAAATTCAATCAACTTGGGTTCTATGGTGGAAAATTGTTTTCTAGCACTTATAATTAGATGATTTGTAATATGATTATGGAACCTTTGTTATGTTGGTTATATGTGATGTAATGTGAAAATGGGCTTAGAACTCATTATGAAGCCATTTTATTATGAAGCCCATTTTGCCCATTTGGTGATTAATGGACAATTGTTGTCCATAATGTGTTCATTTGGTGTTTTTTGTTGTTTTCATTGTTGTTAAAATGTTAAAATGGATGTTAAAGTGTTTAAATCCATGTTTTAAGGTTTATGGCCATATGTATATAATGATGGAAAAGTGTTTTCATCAAAAATATACAATGTTAATAAATGTTGTTAACATAGAAAAATGTATTTTGGTTGGTGGAAATGTATGATTTCTATAATGCTATAATTTTGGCCATAAAGGATTGGTGTGAAAAATTGTTTTCAAGTTAGCTACATGTATGTTAAATGTGTTTAACAAATATGTATATCAATGAATGATACATTAGATATGTATATGTTATGTTTTTAGTATATATATTTATATATATTTGTAGTTTACAAAATTTGGTTTGTAAGCAAATGGATTTACAAAATTATTTTGTGTTAATTTTTAAAATGTTTTTAAACATATAAAATGTAACAATGGTTGATGCATTAAAATATATGTGTTGGTTGCATGAATATAAATATG
>JAVXUL010013241.1:0-12265 GCA_035590515.1 Trichilia minutiflora | reverse complement strand
TGAAAGCCTTACAGGCCTACAGGTGGTATCCTGTGTGATTGGGTATACCCTGGAGGTCTGTGGCGTTGTCACGTGTGAAAACCCGGGTCGGGTCGTGACACCCACTAACTCTTTTATAAATATATGAATCATCAAGGTTTTTGATGAAATCAAACTCTTTGATTGTTTTATCAAAATATATGTTCTATGACCGAGAAGCTTACTTAAGTTCATAAATGGACTTTTGTAGATTGCATACTTTGTTGGTATTTCAGTGGATATAAACCCCTCTAGCTGTGTCATATACACAACCTCTTCCAAATAACCATTAAGGAAGGCGGTTTTAACATCCATCTGCCATATCTCATAGTCATAGTATACAGCTATAGCAAGTGAAATTCGAATGGATTTCAGCGTAGCTACTAGTGAAAAAGTTTCATCAAAGTCAATTCCTTATCTTTGACGAAAATTTTTTGCTACCAGTCTTGATTTGTAAGTCTCTACTTCTCCAGTAACTCCTATCTTTCTCTTAAATACCCATTTACACCTAATAGGTACAATACCTTCAAGTAAATCAACCATAATCCATACTTCGTTGGAGTATATGGAGTCCATCTCAGATTTCATTGCTTCAAACCACTTCTCTGAGTCGATATTAGTTATCGCCTTATTGTAGGTTATAGGATCCTCATTAGCAGTGAGAAATATTTCAAATCCACCTTCCTGATGATATCTAATATATCTATCAGGTGGTCCAGATGTCCTAATCGACTTACGAATCCCAGTGTTTATAAGAATCTGAGTAAGTTCCTTTGAAGTTTAAATGTTATCTTGTGGTTGAGAAATTTCAGAAATTTCTTCTAGTTCTATTTTACTGCTATCATTTCTATCTTTGAGAAACTCTTTCTCAAAGAAAATAGCATGCTTAAAAATAAACACAATTTGTTTTTCAACATAATAGAATTGGTATTCAACAGACTCTCTCGAATACGCCATAAAATTACATCTAACAGTTTTAGCTTCAAGGTTATCTGGATTAAGCTTTTTTATATGGGATGGACAATCCCAAACTTTAACATACTTAAAGTTAGGCTTTTTCCCTTTCTATATCTTATATGAAATTTTAGACATTGATTTTGTAAGAACACTGTTAAAATATAGTTAACAGTGTCAATAGCAAATCCTCAAAGGAATACTGAAATAGTGGCATTGCTCATCATAGATCGTACCATATCTAATGAAGAACGATTTCTCTTTCAGATACACCATTCAATTGTGGTGTAACTGAAGGAGTCTATTGAGATTCAATTCCCTGAGCTTTGAGATATTCTAAAAATTTATAACTTAAATATTCTCCTCCATGATCTGATCATAGAGTTTTAATACTTTTATTAAACTGGTTTTTCGCTTCATTCTTATATTCTATGAATTTCTCAAAGGTCTCAGATTTGTGTTTCATCAAGAACACGTATCCAAACTTAGAAAAATCATCAGTGAATGTAATTAAATATGAATAACCACATCAAGCATATATTGACATTAGCCCATATACATCGTATGAACCAAAGATAGAACATCTGATGCTCTATCACCATATCAAAAAAATGGTGATTTAGTCATTTTACCCATAATACAAGATTCACAAGTTTGAAATGATTCATAATCATTTGAATCCAATTAACTCTCCTGAATTAACCTGTGTAATCTTTTCTCACTAATATAACCTAATCGACAATGCCATAAATAAGTTATGTTTATAGTATCTCTTTCTCTCTCACTGGTATGTTCAACATGCAAAATAATACTGGATACATCAAGAATGTACAAATCATTACCAAATAACATATTATTTAATAATAATTTACAACAATTGTTCTTAAAACATAGTTCAAAATCGATCTCATCAAACTTTGATATAGAAACTATAATATTTATAATAGTAGGTACATAATAACAGTCATACAAATCTAATACATGTGTATTAGACAATCTAAGATGTACAGTGCCTATAGCTAATGTAGTAACTTTTGTTCCATTACCGACACGTATCTGGACCTTATCCTTTTGTAGGTGTCTAATGTCTGTCAGAACCTTCAAATCATTATAAATATGAGATGCACAACCAATATCTAATACCCATAAGGAACTATTCTTTTTTGACAAATTAATTTCAATAAAAAACATACCTGTAAAGCCTGAAGAAACAACTTGCTTCTCCTTAGCCTTCATTGCAAAATACTGCTTGCAATTTCTTTTCTAATGCACGTCTATTTTACTATAGAAGCAAGTACCTTTAGGTTTTTTTTCAGACTCTTTTGCCTTATTCTTTTGTATCCCACCTTTCGGTTTCTGTGACTTCTTCTTTTTGTTAAACTTTTTAACTTTACTCTTTTTAGAGCTTTATCAGATTTCTTATCTGATAAGATCTGGCCCTCAGCTATTTTCAATATACTGTGCAACTCTGTCAAAGTTACATCAAGTTTGTTCATGTGAAAATTATTGATGAAATCATTAAAGGTGGGAGTAAGAGACTGGAGGATAAGATCAACTCGAAGCTCATGCTCAATACAAAACCCTAGATCATCAAGATGTTCTATCCATCTAATCATCTTCAAAATATGATCGAATACTAGTTCGTCAAGCTGCATGTGAGCCCTGTGTCTATAACCCAAAGGCATAATTATAATTTTACCTTTTTACTATACATATATTTGCCCCTATTTCATACCCCGTTAACATGTCAACACAGTTTCATATTTATTTGGGGAATTTGAGTTTATTAAGATAGAGTTTTGAGGTCATGACGCAAGGACCTCAACGTAATTAAAAGTAAGTTTTATTTTAAGTGGGCCCCTAATGATATTTCCAAATTTGGGGAGGATTCAAGTGAGATTTTCAATTTTGTTGGGTTCGATCGACCGAATAGGGTGATTCGTTCAACTGAAGTTTTGAGGACTCCTTAGAAAATTTATGGCATTTATTCATTCGAACGAATAGGGGAATTCATTCGAATGAATAAGAATTCGTTCAACTGACAAAATGGAAGCTCCTTGGAATTTTTGAGTGTAAAAGGATTCGTTTGAATGAACCCTGGTTCGTTCGAACGAAGGGGGTGGTTCATTCAAACGAGCTTCGATTCGTTCGATCGAATCGATGCGAAATAACAATTTTTCCCTCATTCTAGAAGCTTTTCCTTAAGAAAATTTAAGGGTAAAATGATAATTTTGTCCTTTTTTTATAAATAGGGGGCCAAGGCCCAGATTTCACACTTTTCTTCTTCTTTTCTTCCTTCCCTCCTTCTCTCCCTCTCCTTCACACACGATCTCTCTCTATTCTCTCTACCTCTCACCCAATTTCTTGCTAAATTTTGATTTCTCTTTGCCTGTAAATCACATTCTACACGTCTAACTCCTCAGGAGCATCAATTTGACGGTAGACGCGTAGAAATCAAAAAGGGCGTCTAGGGTTTTCTTTGAAGAATTTGGGGGTTTTCAACTTTCGAGCGAAATCGACCATACCACGAGGTTCATAGCTTCATTTCTAACTTATCTGCATATGTATTTTCGTGTTTTATCAAATTTTTTTTGTATGGGTTTTACTATTTATCCAAGTAGATTTCGATTAGATTTATCATATACTTTTAGTTTTTATGTGTTATTCGGATTGTAATAAAGTCAGTAAAGTCATAGATAGTTAGAAATGTGATGTGAAGAATTTGGATGAATGTGAACAGTAATCAGAGTTACTATTCTAGCGAGTGTGTGGGGTCCACCTATCGATATCACAAAATTGAGTCGTAATGAGCTAGTTTAGTAACAATGTGGGTTCACAGCATTGATATTTATGTGATTACACAAGTAACGAGGCATTTAATCGATTTCGCATATTTTTTAATTTTAGAAAACCCAGACTATCATGCATATCAGACATACGCATTGTATTCTCGTTTTAGAAATGTATATTAATATAGTTTTGGTAAATATGATTAGGCGACGGAGCGCGAGTAAGGAACTAGCGTACAAAGTCGAGGAACGAGGAAAAACTAGAGAGTGTATACCCTTCTTAAGTTATGAGTGAACATTTTATACTTTTACTGTTTTAAATATAAATTTTTAATAATTGTATGTAAATATTTAACCAATACCATGATTTTATAAATATTGTTTTGGTTTTATGCATACATGTTTTATGAGTAATGGTCAGTGGCCAAGCGTCAAATGTTTATATTTTGTTGATGATACGGCCGGTAGGCCAATGGTGTATGTTTGTTATATGATGTTATGGCTAGTGGGCTAGATTTTTATATCTTTTATGATGACAACCATGAGAGCTGGGTTTATATATTGGTGACGACGGCCATGTGGGCTGAGATTGCTTACTGTAGGTACAGGGGACTTAGCCTAGGGTCGGCCTGATAGAGGGGTCACCTAGGTGAGTAGAGACTTCACAGGTGAGGGTGGTGTATGGTTGTATTATTGTGATGATGTAGTGCGATTCGACCATCTGTGAGTCTCATCGGGTTAGTCATAGATGTCACCCCGTGGCTAATCCGAGACGAACGTCAGTAGTGGGCTTGTTGTTATAACACTAAACTATACATGTTTATTTTTTTACATTTAAAATATATTTTTATAAATAACATGATTTTATTGTATGTAAAACTCACTAACGATCTCGAGATGCCCAAGACCAGGGTAATATTTGAGAAAGGCAGCCAGCCTAATGATTTTCAATATATGTTTTGAGGTTTCAAAATAAAAGAAATATTTATTATTTTATTGAACTGTTTGTAAGATATTTTAAATGAGCTTTTTCATTTATGGATAAGTGTTTATTTATTTATATTTACTTTAGTTCACTCATAGAATATACTCCCGTATACTTACCCCTTCACCCTTCAGTTTCAAGTTCGCTTAGTTGGCAACTAGCGATGGTAGTGATTCTTCTGGAAAAGAGGATTCGAGGTACACATCTAGAAATCGACTCACTAAAGAAGTCTTCATCCACTGGAGCATTTCTATTATTTGAATTTGTATTTTTGTTTATGTATTGAAAACAAATGTATAACTAATTGGATATTTTTTTTAATTCGCTTAAGATTTGATGCTCATATATTTTGATAATCGGTTTGTGGAAAAAGAACTTATGAAATGTTCTTTTATAGAAGTGTTTGTGATTTCTTAAAATAATTTAAAGTTTGGGTGTTGGGCTAGATTTGTTTTGAAAATATTGTGTGAAAAGTTTTTGAAACAGGTTTTTAATAAGCCTTACAGGCTCACAGGGTGTATTCTAGTGAGTGAGTACACTTTGAAGGTCTGTGACGGTTGTCACATGTAGGATCCACAGGTTGGGATATGATACTGCATCTTACAACCAAATAACTTTTTGATCGTTTGATATCTTACTACTCTAGTGTTGCTCCCAAATAATTCTTGTAAGTGGAGCATGATAGATTTAGCGTCCATCTTCTCATATTGGCGTTGTAATTCTTTAGACATTCTAGCTAACATGTAACATCTTGCTATGTCATGATCCTCCTTCCATTTTTTAAGTGTTTTTATCTCCTCCTCTGATGCACCATCTGGTATGGCATTAGGCATCGGGGAGTCAAGAATATAGGCAATACGTTCACATGTTAAAATAATTTTAAGTGTGCGAACCCAATCAGAAAAATTCTCAGATCCACTCAATTTTTAGAGACAAGTATGGTATAAAGCGCATTATGCAATGTAGACATGTTTAATCTGTATTAAAACACACCAAAACAAAGCAGACATGATCAGTATGAGTACTAATTATTGGTGTTGTATACCCTAAAACCATTCATGTTGTTGGTTTTAGGTATTTTATATTGAATTATTTTAATGACGTATTGTACATTATTATTATTAATAAAGAAATTGTTTCTTAATTTTTATGTGTATGTTGTTTTCTTTTTTTTTTATACATTGAAAAGTACACATAGAAATACCCTGATAAAATTTATCTAAATTGTTCCCCGCATATGCAATATCAATTGGGCACTGATGCTGCATAGCAGGCACATTTAATGTCTTCAGTGAATATCATGAGACGATATTAGTAAAGGTAACATAATCGTTATGTTATTAGGACTTTAATATGGATAAACAGTTAGAGAACTATTTGTTAAACGTGATTGCAAATATAACGAATCACATGGATGTATGATGTCAATGGTTTGTTATATGATTATTCGTGTGTGATAATTGTTCCTTAGATCTGAGATGTTAGTGTCATGATTTAGTATAGATGCATATCGTTCATATGGTGTATAAATACAAGACTGGTCACGTCTTGTATAATGAGTCATTTTGGTCATGTGTTATTTATATTGAAAAGTAATAGACATCGGATATGGGATCCGTTGACTATTATAGAGAATTGAGTTTTCGTTGACTCGATTCGATTTAGAGTTCCCAGTTAGATTTTGGTAGATACTTGAAATCTAAGTCTCTTGCCAAAGTACTAAATATTACATGAAAGAATTTCATGGTAATAAGTTCAGTGCATTGGAACCAAAACCCAAGTAAAAATTGAGTTTAAAGGTTTTGACACCTGTGAACCTTGACTCAATTGGAATTAGACAAACGAAAGGAATCTATCCACACAAAACATTTATTCTACATCAAAAGGTTTGATGAAGATTTTTTCATTGTGGTTTAGGGACTATGGGATATTGCTAGATGTTAATTATAGTCGTTGAGAGTCGAATAATTCGATATAGAGTCGATAAGATCGATTCTGGCTCAGAACTAGTATCACAGTGAACCAAGAGGTCACAACTAATAACTAGTGCTTTTTCTTACTATTAGAGAGAGTAAATATTATTTTCAAGAGATCTAGCACTCTCGGTGAGAATAATATGTCGAAAAGTGTAAACCGTTTAGATATTATATAGTATAACAAATAAAAGAGCTATATTTTGACTCCAATATGACTTAAAGTAAGTTATAATATATTATTTATGTTGATAAATAATAGAGGAACTAAAATACATTTGGTCAAAATTAGTTTGACCAAATTTAGGGTCAAATCATAATTTTATAAAGTTTAAGGGCTTATATGCAAATATACTTTATTTACTTGGAAGCTTGTTGGATAAGCTTTGGGAGCTAATAGATATTTTTAAATTTATCCTTGGCATTTAATTAAATGAGCAAATACTATAAATAGGCCCATTTTTCTATTTTTTTGATAACTTTTGAAAAATAACAAAAGCTCTCTCTCTCTACTTTCTCTCTCTAGTTCAGTCATACAAGAAGCTGCTCCTAGGGTTTGATTTATTTTGATATCTCATCCATTTTAGGTTGCCTTCATCTTCTAAACACTAAAGGTTAGTGTTTGGTTACTTGATTTTATTATTATTTTTATTAAAATGCAAGTTTTTCAAAACTTGAAACCTATATTTATAAACTTGGTTTTGCTATGCTTTTATCTATCAGGGTTACGGTTAGGGGACACTATAAGTGACATGACTAAATGCATTATTTCATATTCAACTTAGTAGTATTTAATTTAGCTAGGCTAATATGTTTGTGTTTTTTGTTTTTTTAACAGCACATTGATGAGTATATTGAAATATTAGTGTGCCAATAGTTAACGTTTGGGAGTACAATTTTACAATATTGGACTATCACCTTGACCATATTTTATGTAAGTTTCATTCGTCATAATTAAATTATATTTAAATATTAATAAAATATCTATCATTGATCAATTTTTTATACTATACAGATGTTGGTTCAAATTATATGAGCAGGATTTAATGTCAGGCATCTATCACAAGGTGCATTCTACCTGAACATCGATATGCAGAGTTTCATACATTAGCATGGTTAGCTCAAACCCTAGATTACACGTGATGTTTTGTCTGTTCCATGGATTAAACAACAAGAACATTGGGTTTTTTGTGCCGTTTGTTTCACCTGCCATCATATCATTGTGTATGATTTGGCTTCAAATACTCACTTCGACAATAAGATGAAGATAATGATGTAACCTTTATATGTATTATTTTTATTCTTATTACTATATATATGTTTAATGGTAGATGTGACACCATTTACGTTTGAAATCCTGACAAATAATATACCGCAATCGGGTGACTATGGGTGTTTGTTAATATGTATGTATATACAATATTTAGATTTAAGGAGGACATTTGATTTTAGACCAGATGATACATCAATTCTAAGAACAGAAATAGTGGTGGATTTATGGTACAGTCAAATGAGATTATCATGAGGTTTTAAATATATAATTTAGTTGTGGACTATATTTTAATACCCCCTATAATATACTAAACAATATAAATTTTGTTTTCTGAACAAATTAGATAGTTAAAATTAATTTCACAAAGCAAGAAGTTAAATAGTTGATCTATGATTAGTGATTCAATTGGTTATGAAGTTTACATAATTGATTCATGAATTTATTTATAAATTAACACAATTTATTAAATAATTAATATAGTATACAACAATAATATTTAACTAACAATACAATAACCACAAGCCAACAACGTAATATGTGACAAATCCTTTTCAACATTTTTCATCCAATTTTCTAATCTAAAATGTCATAACTTCCTCTGCACATCGTGAACATCCTATCAATGTCAAATCATATAGAAATCGGGATAGCTACAATGGGGTTACTTTGGAAATCGGATCACTTTTACTTGTTTAGCACAAATCCCTATTTCTTTCTTAGTACTTATCTGATTTGAGTACCATTTGATATATTGTAATTGTACATGATGCAAGCTTTTAGTGGGTACCAACAAGTCTCAAATCTAGGATTTCTATAGTAATTGTGCACAAACTAGCCATTCAACTGAGGTTGATTTTCCAACATCAAACATCATACTTCCTCGTTTTAGATCGAAATTGAGTACCATTAATGGTAGTGGACTCGACACATCATAAACATCCTATTAATGTCAAATCATATAAAAATCGAGATTGCTAAGTGGAGTTACTTTAGTAATCAGGCCTCTTTTTTATCTGTTTAGCATAAATCCTTATATCTTTCCCACAACTCATTTAATTCAAGATTTGTTTAATGTGTTGTAACCTAGGTGATGCATGCTTTTAGGTGGTATTAATAGGTCTCAAATTCAAGATTTCTATAGTAATCGTGCATAAATTACTCACTCAACAAAGGTTGATTTTCCAACGTTAAACATCATAACTTTCTTGTTCCAGACCCAAATTGAGTATCGTTAATAGTGGTGGACTCTATACATCGTGAACATCCTACCAATGTCAAATCAAATGGAAATTGGGATTGCTATAGTAGAGTTACTTTAGAAATTGGATCGATTTTTTATTCATTTAGCACAAATCCCTATATCTTTCTCAATACTTATACAATTTGAGATCTGTTTGATGCATTGTAACCTAGATGATGCAGGCTTTAAGTCAAAACCAACAAGTCTCAAATTCGGGATTCCTATAATAATCGTGAGCAAACTACCCACTTCATCGAGGTTGATTTTTCAACATCAAACATCATAACTTCCTTGTTCCAGACCTAAATTGAGTATTATTAATGGCGGTGGACTCTACACATCATGAATATCCTACCGATGTCAAATCATATGAAAATCAAAATTGCTACAATGGAGTTACTTTGAAAATTGGTCCTTTTTTTTACCCGTTTAGCGTAAATCCCTATATCTTTCTCAATACTTATCTAATTCAAAATCAACTTAGACAATGCAAGCTTTCAGCTAGTACCAATCGTAGTGAATTTTGATCCTACTACAATAAAACAATAACACTTTTTACTTGAAATCAAGATTGATTTCATATAAAAAAATGTCATAACTTACTCATTCCTTATTTTAATTAAGAGCTTTTTTTTCAGTGTTAGACTTTACACATCATTATCTCTTTCCATTCTTAAGGAATATGGGAATTAGTACTCTGCAAGGGTTGCTTTGGAAACTAAGATCCTTTTTGACCCATTTAGCGTAAATCCTTACATATCTTTTAATGCATATTCAATTCGAGATCCGTTTGTGACATTATAACCTAGACATTACAAGTTTTTATCTAGTATCAACAATAGCAAATTTGGCTCTAATACTATAACCACAAGTAATTTACCAAAATACCTCTAATTCACTTTTATTTATTTTATAATGAAATCGACACATCAAGGCTATATTTAACTGAACAATATACAAAATGGTAAAGACAAAATTATGAGGATTTTCATAAAAGCCCTAAAGATCTATTATGTCATAAAATATATGTTTTAATGAATTTATCAAAACACTTTGATAATTAGGCACTTAGGGTTGGAATTTGTTACCCAAATGAGTGATCCTTAAGCTTGAAGTCTCCCTTAAACTTCTAAAGGTATCCACACCCTAGCCTTTTAATGATGGAGATGATGACAATGGTTGAAGACTTGAGTTTGTTGATAAAAGAAAACAATTTTCTTTTGTAACCAATGGCCAAGTTTTCTTCTTCTTTGCTTTCTTCTTCTTCTCCTTCTCTTCTTCTTTTTCTTTGTAAAAAAAAGAACACAAAGCTCAAATCCAAACCATTTGGACGTGTGGTCAAGAAGGAGAGACACCAAAGCAATAAATAAATAAAATATTTTTCTTCTATCTTTTTTCTCCACCTCCCACGTATATATCTATCATTATAACCAAAATGCACTTTTGTTAAATCATTTTCAATTGCCATAATGCCTTATAGTTGGCATCAATTAAACAAAACAACCAATGAGAATAAATCACATATAATGATATATGTATTAATGTGATTGGTGGAAAAAGAGAAACTTTATCCAAAATAAATCATTTATAAACATATATATATATATATATAATAAAGCAAATGCTAATATTTATCAATTATCATAATCAATAAATATTAGAAAAAATGTTGTCCATTGGATTAAATACCTAAAATTAGTATTTAACAAGATAATGACATTTGACAAACAACAATTGCGCCAAGTGTCATTCAAGTATTTCTTTGCATTTAAATAATATTTATTTAAATATTAATAAATAAACCCTTTTATTTATTCAATAATGAATACTTTGTATTATAATTAATAAATAAGTAATTTTATTTATTAATTAATATATCAAAATATATTAATTCAAGTCTCCAAAATTATCAACATCTTTTCTGAACTAACGGGTGCTAGCGTGTTATTGTCGGAAAAATTTATTCTTTCCATTAAAGAATAAAATTGCCTACCGATTAAGTATATAAGCAATATAATTTTCGTCAATACGAAATATCATTAACTAGTTTAATGATATTATTTTCATCTATCATCAATTACTAGATTTTGTGTGTGATCCCCTGGGTTCATCGTGAATTAGACATGAGTAAATACGAACACATTCGTATCACTTCAATATAACTCCTTATAATCGAAGTTCTCAATAATCATGATTGACCTCTAGCAAGATATTGTGACCCTTAGAACACTGAGAACATAATTCGAATAAACCCATATAGTCATACTTACATATAGTAAGGTCTCTTTACTGTCGACTCCCAATCGATTGTAGGTCATAGAAAAGTCAAACCCTTAACTCGATCATAGGATCAAAACCTCAATTATAAATGAGATCCACATATCCAAAACTCTTTTTTGGAATTCGTGTACTGGTAACTTTAACTAGAGATTTAATCCCCATAGATGATAGTTTTGCCTAGGATTTCAAGCTCAAATACTTGAGTCAGCAAATTTTATCTTTACCATCACCTATTCTTATATAATAAGAACACATTGACATCAAGTTTCTTTCACTAGGCGTGGCTAGCCCAGTGCTATATACACAAGTGAACGATGTGCCTCACTACAGATTGCAGTTGTGATGTCTCAAGTCTAAGGATTAATGGTACACTAGTACGACTGTGCGATGATTCATTGACTGTGGATATTCACCCATGTGATTCATCACGTTTGGTCACGTTCTCCAATGTGGTACCCATGTTTATGCTCTTGTGACATGAGATTTGTCACCTAACTAGTAATATAAAATACTAATTATTGACAGTAACAAAACATGCTGATCATACAATGTCATTGTTCCTGATGACATCACCTCAATCGAGAATAAGTTTTATATATATTTAAATCAAAGATTCTGCTTTCATATCCATAACTCTTTATGGATAGAATCTTGCCGTACATAATATATATAGGAATATTGATGAGTACATAAAAGTGTATGTGTATTAAGGGTTAAATTTATCATTTTGCACTTAAAGTATGATTATCTCTC
>JAVXUL010013221.1:0-12266 GCA_035590515.1 Trichilia minutiflora | reverse complement strand
TATTTAAAACAAAAGTGCGACGTGGCGTCCATTGAGTGCGCCATGTCGCACTTCCGATGGCGCGTTGGAGAGCGCCATGTGGACTTCTGATGGAGCTCTCCAACGAGCCATCGGATGTGCGATGTGGCGCGCTCGATGGGCACCACGTCTCACTTCCGATGGCGCGCTCCAGCGGAATTTACCACACCAAATTGCTCCTTTTTTTCTTTTGAATTTAGGGGTATTTTTGTCATCAAACAGTGATCTTGATTATTTTTGAATGAAAATTATCACTATAAATATTTTTGAATTCTTATTTTACTGTTTGACTATTTTTGATTAAATCCCTAGTATTAATGCAACTTCATTGTTTGTAGACACAAATTATATGGACCAAATGGAAAGCGGAAAAGGAGGGGATAAGCATCCAAAAGCCCACCCGAAGTTCAAAATTAATGCAATTTCATTGTTTGCAGTGATCATTGAAGCCGTTTGTCCCTTGATCTTTTTTGTTTTAATATTTGGAACAAGTAAAACTTCATTTCTTTATTATCATTTGTTTAATCCCAATATATATATATATGTATATGCATGTATGTGACATGAAAATTTATAAAGAACTTGTTTTTTATTTTGATATGATGAGAATTGGTCTATTCTTTGGATAACATATTTTGTAAGGAAGATAGATAGTGTTTTGATTCTTTGAAATTGTCAATAAATAGATAATCTATCATTTCATTCCAATTTGAATATGTTCTCAAAAACTTTACCCTTATGCTACAATTATAATATTGCCAATTTAATTATATCTGAATATTTTAAATTTTATTTTGCTTAATTACATATAATATTTGTGTAAGAAAATAAAAAATAATTAATTATAAATATACAAATACAACATTAAAAATTAACTAAGGATAATAATAATAATAATATTTTAATAGAAAAAGTCAAACCACAATCATAATAAAAAATAAATTTAATTATTCAAAATTATAACTATCCAATTCTACTATCAAAACCCAAAACAACCGAACTCTGTCCATCCACCAAAACTATAATCTAACAATTCACAGTCATAATTATTTAATTTTAACGTGAACAAATTAGACCATCATCGTAATAAAAATAATAATAATAATAATAATAATTCAACGAAATCCACCAAGCAACTATATACAAATTAGATCAAAATTGTACTTTAGAAACTATTTTTACTCCTAAGTTCAATAATTTGTGGTCTTTATTAAAAAATTAAATTAAAATTCAAAGGAAAGGTAATTGGCAGTTCCAGAAAGCAAGAAGATAAAAATAAAGAATTTCAAAATCAATCACCAAGTCAAAACGAATATTATTAGCCCACCACCAATTCTCTTTCCTACAGTTCCATGTCCTTGCTGCAATGAATTCGTTGAAGTCTTAGATACAACAAATAGAATACAACATTTATGTCTTTATTTTATATAATTTTCTTACACCATATTTGAATTTAAAATTTATTAAAGGAGAAAATTTAATACATATAACTTAATTTAATTGGATAATTCTATTAAAACTGTTTAACTTAAAAATTGTTTTGAATAATTTTATTGTAATTATTGTACCGTCTCAACCCTTTTCTCTTTGCATTATTCATTCACTTACATCTCCATCAATCTATATCATTCTATTATTTCGTGTTCGTTCTTTCCCAACATATACAGTTGGATGATTTATTCACAAAAATAAGAGAACAAAGTCAAGGCTTGTGCAACTAAAAAGACCGGAATTTTATCTACTAGCAGTTCACTGATCACGCTCTCTGGTGTATTTTGCAACTTAACATCATCCCAAAATATCCGTGATATATGTGGTGGCAAGTAAAGACTCGGTAATATCAAAAGGAAGCAAATGGGAAAAGACCCAAATAATGAATAAAACAAACATATTGACAAGTGATCAGAAATTTGTATACAAAAACAGAAAACAAATAATTGAAATATGTTAGAATTAAAATTTCTTATTTACCAAAATCTTGTGTATTAATTATAAAATATAATTATGAGTTAGTGTGTATACCTATTTTAATCATTAATCTAGTATTTTAAATATTAAGTCTTATTCTTTATTTTCTATTTTGTAATAGTTTATACAACGAAAAAGAGGTAGAATAGAGTTTTTAATTCTATACTTTTCTCATTTGTATAGAGATAAAAAGAGGAATTAGCCTAATTCTAATTGATTTTTATTAAATTTTTTTTTATGACAAAAAATCCCGTCCGTCAGCTAACGCCCTGGGATTTGTGTTCTGGGATTCGTCACGGGGAACTCAGACCCTCAACTGTCTTAGAGCAGTATCACGAAGACAGGTCTCAGACCTAAGCTAAAAAGCGTCTCACAGACTATCAAACAAACCGGCAACTATCAAACAGACAGACGGTATCAAACAAACGGGTAAAACTTCAACTATTCCAAATTCTTATCAAAAATATAACTCGTCAAAATTTTAGTATGACTTATTACTAAAACTAACTGTCAAACTAGTCTATTAATAAAATTAAATCTAATTTTCTTTAAATTATATAAATAAATTCATTTTACTCAATAATTATATTATCAATCTATTTTTAATAAAATTACAATAGTAATTAATATAAATCCACAAAAATCTAACAAAATATTCATTGCAATTGTTTTCATCTCATAATCTCAAATCACGATACCCATCAAATCAATAAGAAATTGAAATATCTGCAAATATATAGCATGACAGTGCCGATAGAAGAAGAAGGATACGGTGTCGTGTCTCACGGCAATGTAAGAAGATGCCTAGGAATCAAACAAACATTATTCCAAAATCCATTTATCCGTTGCAACATCCGTACATATTTTTATTTATTTGTATTCGATTTATTTTTAAAACGGATAATCTACCATATTCATTCTGAACTTATCGGCAAAAAATGACTCAGCCAACATCTGTATCTACAGATAAAATTCCAGGTCTAAATAGTAGGGATTCCTTTATATTACTGTTTGGATTTACATTTACCTTTATTTTTTGAGTTTTTTTAATATATCGATTGAAATTTAATATTTTTAACTTACAAAACACAAACTCGGTGAATTTGATGTGATAATCAATTGTGTTGATTAAGTCACTGATTTTTTTCTTTTTTCAAATGAAGTCATTGAATTTAATTGGAAAGGCATGTAAGCAAATCAAACGTATAACTTTGCCATAGTCAAAAATTTCATTAACTATTGTTAAGAGTAATGGTGACTCCGTCTCTCCACTTTTCAATTGCAAAAATATTTAATATATGCATGGTTGTATGAATAAGAAAAAAGTTACATAATATGCTTTATTATTGATATTTTATAACTGTCAAGTTTTTATTGGATAGAATTTATTGTGATATTGTATTAGTCAAATTTTTATAGATAACTCGATCTGTATTTAAATTTGTTTTCATATGTTTTGTTATAAGAAAAATAACTCCGAACCCTTTTTTTTTGTGCTAATTAATGACTTGACACCAGAATAATTGGTAACTTGCAAGGGTGAAGGTATACAACAATTTTATTAATTATCAAGAAACCAGAAATCATTCTGCTCATACTCTTATTAATGGTTAATTATATTTGGATACCGAAGCACGAACAAGCCACTCGATCAAAATACTAATTATTAAACTAAAAGACCAAGATTAATAAATTAAATTTACAGACCAAGAGTAAATGGAAAACCTGTAGAACCCAGCCAACTACTACCAGCAATGAATCGTTCGGGAGTAAATCCTTGAGCCTCCGTTGCACTTGTAATCACCTTGAATCCTTTCCATTTCACTCTCTGTGAAGTTCCAGCACCAGCTCCAGTGTTCTGATGCTCACCATAAAACAATGTGTTCAGTGCAAAATTCCCACTCCATTCGTGCCAACCGGCAGGATGAATCACATCACTGATAGCTGTTTGCATGATTACAGTCCTGGCATATTCCTTCCAGGGTCTGCCAAGATAGGTTGGAAAATTTTTCTGAACAGGTTTCAAATCAGAAGTTGCACCAATTCTGGATTTCTGAATCACAATCCCAGTGTTTTGATTAGGGTCAGTTCTACTTTGTGCTGTGACCATATTTTTCTGTCCTGAATTAGGTCTGCGTGCATGGATGTCACAGTCCTGTAACACGGCCGCAGCGTTGCCGAAAATGAAATCAACCGTGCCTGCGATGAGGCAGTTTACATAGAATTGGCGATTTGAGTGAACGTATAATGTGTCTTGGTATGCTAATATATCGCAATTGTAAAAGGCTGAGAGATCAGCTCCAACTCGCAGTGCTACAGCTTGGTGCTTTGATGGACCAGCTGTGTTTTGGAATGTTATATCACGGGCTAGAAATCCTTCACCAACGACAGCTGCAGAAACAAACAAACGAAAATAGATGTTAATTATTGCGGTAGATATTAATTAATCAAATATTCTTTATATATGTATCTTGGATTTGATGAGCAGATCATATGGAATTGACAAATCAACTAAATAAAACAAAGTACAAATTGTAATAGTGATTGATTCTCCCAGCATACTGTGATATGAGTGCAAAGCTTTGAATTAATTAGCCTTTCACTTCAGGTAAATCTTCAGTATTTGTTTTGTTGTGCGCTTTTCCAAAGTTTTTAAATCTAGAAAACTAAATTAAATGACTCCCACCTGTCACCCACCAAGCAACTAATTGAAGGTAGTGCCACTGGGATGCTTTTTCTTAGATAAGTAGGTAAATTTGAAAATGAATCCCCACTACTTTTACTTCTGTAAGTTCAAGTAAAATTTTCAAATTATCTAATTTTGTTCATATAAAACCAATTTGAAACAAATATTCAACGATATTAATTAGAGTAAATCAATACTAATTTATATCAAATTAATTCGTATTTTATAAAATATGAAACATGAAACATGAAAGGGATAAGATGCATGTGAAGAAAGAGTGACAAATAATGGGTGAGTGTCGGTGTATTAAAACGGCTAAGTTTGACTTTCGCTTTCAATGGGTTATCAAAATATCAACTACATGTAATTGAAGGAAGGAGCTAGAAATTAAGGAAAGCATCGAGGAAGTACCCCCAAACCAAGCTTAACATGAGGAAACCAAAATGGGTTATTATGTGACAAATTTTATTCTCGAACAAGTCAAAACATTTGAGAATGATTCCGAAAGTAGAGCTATCGATGCTAAGCTGTAAACCACCACTTTATTACTCATCATCTTTTTATGTACACAAAGAGGATAAAGCAACCATCGTTACTCACTCAGCTTGTGGCTATACTCCGCTAGCTAGAAATATGTAGCACAAGTTGATGCTATATATATATATATATTATAATAACATAAATAATAAGAGAATAGTTACGGTTTTTTGATCAAGTGTTCTAGTGTTTGTTACGTAATAGTGAGAAAATGACGGAGGGCAGAGGATGATTTGGCCCTTTTGTGGGTCTCTCGTTATTCTCTTTTCGATAGACAAATGTGATAAATCTTGTCATCCCCATGTGCAAGCGTAATCCTAAATTAGATCTTTGTGTATGTGTTGGCAAGTTTATGTGCATAACTGGACATTCTTTCGTGTCATTCTGTCCTGATTCATCGCATATGATATTCTAGACTTGTATAATTGGACCTAGACACCCAGGTTTTATGGGTACCTAACACCACGTGGAACAAATTACAAGTGCAACAAATGTGACAACATGTGCAGAACGGAAGACTTTGGTTCCTACCAAAAAGTTTATTGGATGAGTAAGTATACAAAATATCCATTTCAAAAAACAATAAACTTATTTTTTCATGTTTACTTCAAATCAGTTAACTGATTAGTAGTTTTAAAAGATGCCGATATTCATAGGAAAAGCTGCTAACTAAAAAGGCCAAATTAATAAATTAATAACAGAAATAAAGCATGAACAACTAGCATTAATAGTTTTTTGGAAGCACGAACTTACCAACTGTTGCAGATTTGAAGGTTGTGCTACCATCAACAACATTCCTGCTTCCTGTAATAATAGTTCTAGTTCTTCCATCTCCAATGAACATTAGATTCTTCTTCTTCTTTGTAACCTCTACGTTTTCCCTGTAAACTCCGGCTTTAATCTTAATAATATATCTCTTCGTGCTTCCCGTGGGAGCAGCCGCCACCGCAGCAGACACTGTCTTAAAGTTCCCGCTTCCATCCGCCGCTACAACTACGTTTGGCGTGACTGATGACGACTGTAACAGTTTCCTGTCACCAGCCGACAGCCACACCGGCCACCCGCTTTCATCCACCGTTTGTGTTTCCGTCAGCTTCCTTTTGGATATCCTGAGCAGCTCGTTCTGAATATCATTGTCCGTCATGTTCTTGATCATGGCAAGTGCGTTACTACACATATGTTCGACGTGCACCTGACCATCCTCCAACGCCGCCCGGACTTTTTTGTCAGCGTCATCTTGCGAAAATCCATCGAGACATGTTTCCTGATTCGTCATTGCAGCACTCATTAGGGTTTTGAGATCATCTGCGTGCTGTGTCAGAGATTTCTTGTTAGGGTATTCTTGGAGATCCTCGACAGCCTTGTGTAACTCGTCGAGAGTCTCGTCGATTGTCTCAAGACAATCATGCAGAGCAGTTTTCTCACGTTTTGTGAGATCCTTTCTAGACGCGATCAGCTTCTTGATGGTAAAATAGTTATGCTCAACTGCTGTAGTGGTAAGATTTAAGGACATTTTGATAACATCCTTTTGGCTTGTCACCTTTTTGGAGGCTCCAGGAACAGCAGCTATAGCAGAGAAGCATAAATCTGGATATCTCGTACTGCTACAAGAGCTTTTAAGAATAACATGAGACTCAGATGTTTCATTGTCGTTGGAGTTCTTTCTCGAGTTAACTCCGGCGACAATGCCGATTACAGCAGCAACAAGAAGTAAAATTGCGAAAAGGGCCAAGAAGATTTTCCTTTTTTTACTAGAAAAAGAAATGTGTTTGGAAGAATCTGAAAATTTAGTGAAGAATTCTTTGAATTGGGCCATTTTCTTGAGAGGAAGAGGACAGAAGAAACAAGTACTTGTTGAGAAAGTAAGAAAAGGAGAGTGTATATATAGAAAAGTTAAGGGAAGAGGAGAGAAGGCGGCTTGATTAGTGCATGAAATTGAGAATTTGTGTTAACAGCTGGCTAGTTACGAGGAATTAATTTTTTAGTTTGATTCTTTATTGTTTTACATTAATCAATCTCCTGAACATATATATAATTCAATAATTCAATAAATTCATGCTATATATACATATATATATAATTACAAACAACCATAAGTAAATACAATAAATAAATAACATATGGTATAATGTCATAGATCTACTGCAAAATATAAACAAACTATCAATTACAATATATATTAAAGATCGAAAAGAATAGCCCACCCATTTTCTCTCTTTCTCTTTCGTCAAGGGAATGCAAGTTACAACTTGTCATTTTTGTATTAATTTTTAACCTCTATGCGATGAAATGTTTTGTCGTTAAATCTTAAATATCATTGATTATTAACTTTTTCATTGTTTTTAGTTTGTTTTTTCCCCCAAGGACTTCTCATGCATCCTCAATTATCAATGTACAGATCAAGCATGCATATAGTTAATTATCTGGTTTAATTCGTTAATGTAATTAAAGTTAAGCGTATATATATTATATGTTAAATGTTATTAAATCTTCATATATATATTATGGTTATGAACGAAGGAATCATCTGACAAAACACACGTGGCCAATTGCCATTTTCCAATTTCCATTTTCATATCTTTACCAAACAATGTTCTGTACCCTATATGTGATATTATCACATTATCCTGTTTGTTAAGGGTTTCAATTTCATCACATTGCATGGAATTAACCTGTTTTAGATATATCTCTTGTTTTGTCCCAACTCCATAGCCATCGCCATTTTTGACTTCAAAGTTTTCGAAGGTTTGCTTTCTTCATGCTTAATGATTATACTCAATCTCATATGCCATATCTCTCTGATATAATTTTTTTCTTTTACTTTCTAGTAAAAATATATATAAAAAATACAACCCGCAGATTTTTAATTAATAGGCAGCGTTATCATATACTTCCATCAAAAATATAAATATCAGGATGGGAGTTCAGATATATATACATGACAGTACTGCCTGCAAATATTAGTGGTCTATCAGAAGTTTAGATACACAATATAGTCAAAGGTCTAAGCTCACAATGAAAATTTTCCATCTCATAAAAAGAAATATACTGTAAAAATTATGTGGAGACTTTTTAACTCTTTTCTAAATAAGAAAATTGGTAAATATTTACTGTTAAACTAGTAATAAGTACTCAAATTTATTCATAAATTTGAAAAAATAATATTGTTTAAACATCCATTATCGGCTAAGCCAGCTTTTCAATCCATTATATTAAATGAAATTAAAGAAATAAACACGATTATAGAAGAAACAGAAAAAGCGCAAGTGTTAATTAATAATATAGTCCTTTTTCTTGATCGAGCATTGGATTCTATCATAGCTAACAAAAAGAAGAGTCTTGAGATATGCTCAGCACCAATTGTTGATGCTGTTTGTAAAGTCACTGTTATTTTATTTGGCAAATTAAAGGTGTGTTCTGGATTATTGTCCTTCTACTATATGGTCTAAATTCTAGTAAGCCGCCTCAGTTTCTCGCCTTCCAGATGAGCAATGGACTTTTCATCATAAATTGTAAAGCAACTTGCCATCCATCCACTATTACAAAAAGTGTTTCCACATTGCTTTACACTTGATTGTATCATTGTTAATGATCCCTTTTCCAAAACATTATTGTCAATATTTAAAACCCAATTGGGTAACGAAATGTTATTAAATAGGCAAATGATATGACATCCAGCTAATTGGATTGGAAAAGAAAAGCATAATTATGGAATCCTCCTCTCCTAGTTGGCTTGATTTTGGTACCACAGATATCTATATATATCTGCAAGCAAAAAGAATACAAATAATTAACATTTACATATGTATATAAATTATTATGAGGATTCTTCATGTGTTAATTGTTTTCGATTAATTAATTAATAGCGGTGTTCTTTTTCTTTTCGATGAATTGCTTCAAGAGTAGGTAATTCCTTCTCTACAATTTTTCTAGCTTCTCTTTGATTTTAGAACATTTAGGATTTGAATTTTTATTTTTAACATAAACTAGTTATACATCTAATTCCTAATACGAATGCTATTATCAAACATTTTTATATTTTATTATAAATTAAAATGAATCTTCTAACATTTTAAAATTACTCATTAAAAAAACTAATACAAGTGTTTTTAAGTTTGTAGCTCCTGATAAGTAAATTTAAAATTAATAAGATAATATCGTTTATCATGATGTGAACAATATAATGAACAGAATTATTATTTAAAGAGAAATTTTTGAAAAAAGACAAATTTGAAATGGATTATTATAATAATTAGCTAGCAGAATGGATTCGATTCAAAGACAAAGGTGACCCACCATGAACACACCACTTTCAAAATTTATAAAAGTTGTATTTGTGTAGAATTTGAAGAACACATATATCTATATTTACACATAAATTATCCAAAATTTAAACCTTAATTTGCTACCAAATTGATTATGATTAAAATTAAATTAATCTTTTTCTTCCTCCAACATAATTAAGACATATATTATTTGGCAGTACTAATTAATATTATGTAAGTACTAAATTACCAAGGCATTTCATTTAAATTCTGTTCTTTACAGGATTTTGACCTATATATTTGTGTAAATTTACAATCCTTTTATAAATATTTTAGGAGACTTTACTTCTCGATTATTTGTAAGAGTTATGAAACCTTAAAATAAGAGTGTAATACATAAAAAAAATCTATTAAAGCTACATTTAGAATATTTAGCAGATAGCATTAATTATTTTAATTTTAAAAAATACTAAAATATATATAAATAATATAAAACATAAATACTTTTTCTTTAACACTTTCAGACGGAGCCTAAAGCAACATCAATAATTGATAGTTGCTTCAAAGTTTTTCTACCGTGAATATCGTTTCGTTGAATATACCCACCAGCATCAATTTCAAACGAAATAAAGTTTTTTCTTTTTAGCTATTTTTTTAATTTAAAAAAATTCTCATTTGACCCACTCTAAAGATAAGTAACTGTTTGTTCTTTTCTTTTACCGTATTTTATTTTATTTTATTTAAGAGAATAATATAATTTAAACCATAGCTTAATAATGTTATCACAATGTGGATTTTAATAGAATATTATTACACTTAGTTGATATTTTAACTGATTAATAATAAGTTTTGCCAACATGTTTAATGTTTTCTTGCAATGAATGAATAGTTTTTCTTTTGCTGATGTTAAAATACAAATAATGGTAAATTACTTTCAAAAACGAACAATCTAATTTAATAATTACATGACAATTTTAGCCTTAAATGACAAAAAAGGGTTTTCACAAATGTCTCGTGGTGGGCTTCAGGTTAACTGATAGTTATTTTGTTGGGCCTAACAAACTTTAAGGGCTTAACTGAATACAGTGCCCATACAAAAACTGAGAGTTATCTAAAGTTCAGGCCCAATACAAAACGTTGTCCATTCACCTGAATGGAATACAGACAACAAGCGGCAACTCACTAGTCTATCCTCTTCTTGGCACGTCTAGGTTTTCTGAGAGGACGCACATAGTTGCTAAGGTACACTTGTGTTTGCTTATGGTTTTATAGTTGAATTAACATCTTTTAAGTAAAGTTTTCATCTGGATTAGTGCATAAATATTTGTTTGGGTTAAATTTTATTACTATAGTAACTTTCTCAGGGTTCAGTGGCTATAAGTTTTGCTTTTAACCGATGTTTAAAAGGGGAAAAAAGAAGATAACTTTATACTTTAAGCTTTGTAGTAATTGAAAATTTTTATTTGGGTTTGTGCTAAATAGTTTATGTCATCTCGTTTATTGTAGCTTATAGTTAATGTTTCCTTGCAATGAATGAATAGTTTTTCTTTTGCTGATATTAAAATACAAATAATAGTAAATTACTTTCAAAAACGAATAATCTAATTTAATAATTACATGACAATTTTAGCCTTAAATGGTAAAAAGGGATTTTCACAAATGTCCCGTGGTGGACTTCAGGTTAACTGATAGTTATTTTGTTGGGCCTAACAAACTTTAAGGGCTTAACTAAATACAATACCCATACAAAAATTGGGAGTTATCTAAAGTTCAGGCTCAATACAAAACGTCGTCCATTCACCTGAATGGAATACAGACAACAAGTGGCAACTCACTAGTCTGTCCTCTTCTTGGCATGTCTAGGTTTTCTGAGAGGACGCACACAGTTGCTAAGGTACGCTTGTGTTTGCTTATGGTTTTATAGATGAATTAACATCTTTAAAGTAAAGTTTTCATCTGGGTTAGTGCATAAATATTTGTTTAGGTTAAATTTTATTGTTGTAGTAACTTTCTCAAGGTTCAATGGCTATAATTTTTGTTTTTAACCGATGTTTAAAAGTGGAAAAAAGAAGATAACTTTATGCTTTAAGCTTTGTAGTAATTGAAAATTTTCATTTGGGTTTATGCTAAATAATTTATGTCATCTGGTTTATTGTAGCTTATAGTTAATGTTTTCTTGTAATAAATGAATAGTTTTTCTTTTGCTGATGTTAAAATACAAATAATGGTAAATTACTTTCAAAAATGAATAATCCAATTTAATAATTACATGAAAATTTTAGCCTTAAATGACAAAAAAGGGTTTTCACAAATATCCCGTGGTGGGCTTCAGGTTAACTGATAGTTATTCTGTTGGACCTAACAAACTTTAAGGGCTTAACTGAATACAGTACCCATACAAAAACTAGGAGTTATTTAAAGTTCAGGCCCAATACAAAACGTCATCCATTCACCTTAATGGAATACAGACAACAAGCAACAACTCACTAGTCTGTCCTCTTCTTGGCACGTCTAGGTTTTCTGAGAGGACGCACATAATTACTAAGGTATACTTGTGTTTGCTTATGGTTTTATAGCTGAATTAACATCTTTTAAGTAAAGTTTTCATCTGGGTTAGTGCATAAATATTTGTTTGGGTTAAATTTTATTGTTATAGTAACTTTTTCAAGGTTCAGTGGCTATAAGTTTTGCTTTTAACCGATGTTTAAAAGGGGGAAAAAGAAGATAACTTTATGCTTTAAGCTTTGTAGTAATTGAAAATTTTCATTTGGGTTTATGCTAAATAATTTATG
>JAVXUL010013200.1:0-12266 GCA_035590515.1 Trichilia minutiflora | reverse complement strand
AGGTGAGTGTGGAACTTCATAGGTGGAGGAGTGATACGGTGTTTTGATTATTGTTTGAGTGGAGGTTGGACCACCTGTGAGTCAGTCAGATAGATTAGCACGAGATCACCACATGACTAATCCGAGGTAAACGTCAGTGGTGGGCCTATTTTCTAAAAAACCTATATATTTGATTTCTTGCATCTAAATCTATTTTATTAACTGCATGTTTTAATTGCATATAAAATCCAATGAGGGTCTAGGGACGCCCACGGCCAGGGTAGTTGCTGAGAATGGGAGCCAACCCAATGATTTTATAATGTGATTTGAGAATTTTAAAATAAAGAAGTTTTCTTTGATTTTTTTATCAGTTTTAAATGGTATTTTTACCTATCGCTTTCTCAGCGTGTAAATATGTATATATATAGTATATTTTATTTCGTTCACTCACAGAGTATACTCCTATATACTCAACCCCCCTCACCCTCATCTTCCAGTTTCAGGACAAGCGTTAGGTCGAGATTCGTGGTGATGGTGATCGCTCCGGGATTAAAGGTTCAGGTATAGCCATGTCGACTCACTTTGTAGAACCCTTAGTCCACTGGTGGTCATTTCTGTTTTCTTTTATTTACGAGAATTTTTATGAATAACAAACAGATTTGGAATAAATATTTGGAATTTATTTAGGAATGGATTGATCCCCTCAGCTTTTATCGGAATATGTACTTTTATTGATTTATGAACCCATATTTATACATTTGAAGTATTTGTGGTTTTGCTGTGTTAAATTAAAGTTTGGGTGATTGGTTGGATTGTTTGGAAGTGTGGTGTGAATTATTTGTGAAAACAGATTTTTATAAAAGGCTTATAGGCCTACAGATTGTATTTTGTGTGTTAAGTATACCCTGAAAGTCTGTGACGATTATCACGTATAAGACCTATAGGTTAGAATGTGATAATTAAAATATATGTCAAAAATTTATGATGATTGTCACGTATAATATACTATTAAGCCATGATATCTTGGGTTCTGCAACTTCTTCTTGAGCGTAAAAATTAAAAGTTAACTTAATCATTACCCAAATTCGAATAATAATAAGAGGTAAATTTTAGTATTTAATTGATAATAAACGATTTCTCACTCCTTCCAAATTTTTATTAAAAAAATAATACTTTAAAGAGTATAAAAATAATGTAGCAGATATTTTTAATGAAAAATGAAAGTGCCTAATTTTGTATTTTTACTATTTAAATAAAATATCATCAAATCTTAACAGAAGTGATAATAAGAGTAAATATATATGAGATTATTTTTAAATTGATTTTTTTATAATATATTTTTATCAAATATCCTATCAATTTATTTTAAAAATAAATTATATTTTAATGCAATGCAATTCTAAACTTATGCTAAATATTTGCTAGATTAACAGTTAAATGTTCTATGTTTTTATTTTTAAGTAAACGATTTCGTATTTAGTAGTGAAAGTTTCTGCCAGTCAAGATTAATCTTCAAGGTTTTATAGTCAGTAATGGCTTTAAGTTTAATGGCGTTGTTTGAGACTAAAAACTTCTTATATTTCTTCTCTCCTCTAAGTCCCCACTTTCGTATTTTCTTTATATTTTTGAAACAATTCACAAGAAGACAAAGAAACTCTCTCTCTCTCAATGTCTAATTGATATTGGCAGATACATAACCAGATCTAATATAACAATTTAAAAGAAACCAAAAGAAAAGTTAAAAATCAGAGTCGCCCCCACTAGAATTATAATAGATGTACACTACTTGAACAAAATATTTTAACAATAGTTTTACGGAATTTGATAGATTAATACAATTGATGTAATTGTTGAGATAACTAACTGGCACCTAACTAAGTCTTGTTGAGATAACTAACTGGCACCTAAGTACCAAGGTATTCTAAGTTAAGGTGATTTAAGTATTGAGTGAGAGCTTCTAATTTAGAAACTGTGCTTGCAAATGATAAATCGAAGTTTATTTCGCCATATAAGTTGGTCAAGGACTTGAAGCCATCCTCTGTAGGGTGAAACCAATAAAATATACCGAAATAGCAATAAGAAGACTAACCTTAAGTGTGAGGAAATCTAAGGTGCCGACAGGCCAAGTTACACAAACAAAGACATGTTCCAATGGTATTAAAACCAAGGCGAAGAGTTCTAAGATAGCAGGTGCAAAACTCTCATCAATTGCTCCCAAACTCTCTTCTTAATGATAAAATATAAAATAGCATAAAATTATAGAGATTATTTTCACCAAGCACTTAGTCCAGAAGATGTTGCGTAGAATGTCTTTGTTGCCCTAAGCATGTCTATAAACAAGGGTTGGGAGTAGTAGGCCAAAAAAAAAAATCTTTAAGACAATTCGATTAACGAAAAAAGAGGTATATTGTCAAAAATACAAAAGACATCAAAACATGTTGAACGAGGGAAGGAGAATCATTTTAACTCATACGAAAGAACGTACATAATTTGAAGTGATGATAATTTATGAAACCCTTAAGTGTCGAGATATACAAAGCTAAGGTTGTTCAGGTGTTGAATAGGGTTTCTAATACAAGTATGATTGGATTCATGTGACAAATAAGGGTTTACTTTGCCATACAACTTGGTCAAGGACTGAAACCATCCTAATGAGTCCAAGGTAAGACAAAACCAGCAAAATATATTGAAATGGCAATGAGAAAGCTAAACCTTAGGTATAAGGAAACATAGGGTGTTGACAGGCCAAACTACGCATAAACAAAAACCTGTTACACTAACCATAATATGGGGGTGTAACAAGAGAGCGTAAAACTTTATTCATGAAACAATTTTTACCAGTAGTTAAATACACAAAGATGACAGATGCCATACTTGTTTGCTAGTAGGCAACCCTATAAAAAATTGCAACATAGCCAAACAGAGTAAAATTGGTGATATAAACTGGACATTAGAAAAGAGAAAAAGAAGAAAAACTATATGCACAAATGTGATAAATATCACCTTCACGTACAAAATGTGGTTGGTTTGTTCCAGAAAGACGATTTTCATATCATCTAGGACCGGACAATTCATCTGGCTGGATGTGGGAAGTGGAGTCGACAATCCAATTAGAATTCGCGTGAGTTTGGTTAAGCTCTTGGCGGAACACCTCATCTTTCTGCCATTCCTCCCATCTTTCGGCCAACCCATCACCTTCCAACATCCTCACAACCTCAGACATCTTTGGTCGGTCCATAGGAGAGCCTTGTGTGCACAGAAGAGCAACTTGGATCAGCTGCTCCACTTCTTCCTCAACGTAGTTGCCTTCCAGATCACCATCAATCAACTGCTCCAACTTCTTCTCTTTCAGAAGTCCTTTGACCTGAAATTTTAAAACATCAGAAAAATTACCCAAAATTGTAAAAAAGATCGGATTCTTCAATGATGACTCAAAGAATGCATAAACCAGCTCAAAATCTGTCAGGCATAACAAACGTTAAATAAAGCCCTTCTAGCTCCACCAAAACCAATAAAACCTCTGCATGAACATCTTTTCTCTGGCTGGAGGATGTTAACATGGGGAAAATGAAATTTGAAAATACATATCTTGCTGTAGATGATTATACATATATGCTCATTTAAAGATTATTTTTCTATCTAAACTTGTACATCCCTGGATAACAAATGAAAACGATAAACACTAATTAACTCTCATAACTTACTTCAGTATCACTTTTAAGAGTTAATAAACTATACGTCTCTTTATTTTTACTTGTTAGGAATATAAAACCCGTCAACTTTATAAACCTTTGTTTTTTCCTTGTAAAAGTTTTCTCTTCCTTTTCTCTGCCAAGTAAATTAGCAATCCTTTGGCTAATAATTAACTTGAAAAAAAAAATGAAAACAACATCTTCACTTTTACATTCTATTTTGATCTCCCTTAGCAACCTATTGTAATAATAACTCAGAAAAATCATAAAACAATAATTTCTTCACAAACGCACTATTATATACTATAATAAATTGTATGCAAAAAATAGTCAGGAATGAAGAGAGGGAATGGAGGTAGGATGGAACAGAAA
The DNA here is from genome assembly GCA_035590515.1 of Trichilia minutiflora. Lineage (NCBI taxonomy): Eukaryota > Viridiplantae > Streptophyta > Magnoliopsida > Sapindales > Meliaceae > Trichilia > Trichilia minutiflora. Next base: position 8,223 of record JAVXUL010013200.1, on the reverse strand, counting down.
TATTCATACCCAATCAAGCAGCATGACATCATCATCATTAGCAAGCCGAGCAAGATCAAAAGCTCTTTGTCCTGTGATGAGTTCAAGAAGCATGACCCCATACCCAAAAACATCAGTCTTCTCTGAAGACTTTCCAGTTGAGAGGTACTCTGGAGCTATATGCCCAATTGTTCCACGTACTGCTGTGGTAACATGTGTGTCTTTGTAATCCATGAGTTTAGCCAACCCAAAGTCTCCAACAACAGCTTCAAATTCTTCATCCAGCAATATATTAGCAGCTTTCACATCACGGTGAATAATTTTAGGGTCACAGTGATCGTGCAAATATGCAAGCCCCCTTGCAGCTCCAAGTGCAATCAGCTTCCTTATGGGCCAACTAAGTGGTGACTGTGATTGTTGACGCTCTATGATTGCACCAATATAACGAGAAAACAAATTTTAAAAAAAAAAAAAAAATCCATCACTAGTGCAAGCAATGACAAGAAGTGACTTTCTGGTTTCATAAATTCTTAAAAATTTAAATGACAGAGATGCTTTGCAGTACACAAATAAAACAGGGTTATAAATCGAAGCTAAAACTTGTAAGAAAAAGATTAAATATGGGCACAAATTTAGCAAAGTAAACATTATACAAGGGGCTGCAACAAAATGTTAAGATAAAGGAAGCCTTTCCAAAATCCGAAGACAACATACTTAGACCAAATGTGTGAACATATTCGTGGACTTGTACACCACTTCGAACCCAAAACTTTAAGGCATTGGGTCTATGGATATATTCCATTTACATATTACTTATTAGCTTTGTAACTTTCCAATATAAGATTTTTTCACTTAACACATACATCTCAATAATTACCCCCTCAAGTGTGAATATCTTCCACATTGGACTTGGGTCTTACTTGCTCCTCCTTAAATGGAAGTCTTTATTTCTTTTTATTTTTATTTGAATATCACAAGAGCCCATACTCCTACCAAGCCCGTTTCGCAATCTGCGCCTGCCAATGCTCCACTTAAAGTCCAAGCCCGTTCTAGAGTCTATGCCTACCAATGCTTCACTTAGAGTTACGTAGGAGCCAAACGTGCCCTTTTTTTCTAGGAACCAGGCCTTACAACTCCACCTTGAACTAACCCACTCTATTTGGACTATCCTCCTTAAGCCATCTCCCTTGGGAATCCAATGCTCTTCATCATTTCTCATGACAGCAACAACCACGAGAATACACATATACCACCGTCTCCATATCTCCATACTCACATCCTTCCGAACCATCGGCTCTGATACTACATGTAAAAACTGGAAAAACCCATCCAAAATCCGGAAAGAACATACTTAGGCCAAATAAGTGAACATATTCATCAATTTAGACACCACTTTTAATCCAAAACTTTAAAGCATTAGGTCTATGGGTCTATATTCCATTTATATATTACTCATTTGCCTTATAACTTTCTAATATGGAACTTTTTCACTTCACATACTCTCACTTGACATCTCAACAAAAAGCAATAGAGAAATAAACAATCAAATAAAACCGAGGAAAAAAGAAGACTAGCAACATACCTCTTAGACATGATGCTACACTTCCATTAACCATAAAGGGATAGACAAGCAATCGTTCTGTTGGTGTCATACAAAAGCCACGTAGACGAAGTAGATTTCGATGAACAGCCATGCTGATCATTTCTACTTCAGTCTGGAACTGTAGCTCTCCACCCTGGGTACGCTCCTCTTTTAATCTTTTCACTGCCACTAGAGAGCCATCAGCTAAGCGTCCTTTATAAACCTTGCCAAATCCACCTCTACCCAGAATGTTTCTGTTGCTAAAATGATCAGTTGCAACTTGTAGTTCACGTAGAGAAAACCTTTTGAGCTGCCCTAGATGAACTTCTGGATCTTCTTCAGCTGTAAAATAGTAGAGTGAAAATCCATCCTTTACGACAATTTAATGAGAAAATACTGTTTTCCGATAATTCACTAACCAGGTACATCAAAGAAATGATCCTGTGGTTTCCTTCGTCGCCACCAAGCAAGTGCGATTGCAGGTGCAGCAAATAGCAGAGCAGCCCCAGCAGCAACACCACCAGCAATAGTTCCAGTGGCCCTATTACCTAGCAGTGCAATGAGTAGAAGTTTATAGATAAAGACAAACAAAAAGATTAAACTTTCAACCAGATCCAAAAGCAGTGAGTCCTCCCCAGTTCTATTCTAAGGCACTGTTTGGTTTATGGAATGCAAATGAAACATAAGATGAAAGGGGAAACGAATAGAATAACGAACGGTATGGAAGAGGAGAAGAAATGAAATTCCATTTTTTAGTTCACAAATGGAATCATCAATGTAAAAGAATCCAATATACTTTGTTTGGATCAAATTGCCCATTAACTTTGAAATATTTTACATATAAATTTTACTAAAAATCTGAAACTATGTTAATTTCTTCTTAATTAAATTATTTTGAGCCGATGAACAATTACAAATTATTTTTTGTATTTTATATCCCAAATATTTTTATTTATTTGAGAAACAAAATTCAACACTAAATATAACTTATATATTTTAGAAAAAGGAAAGGACAGACCAAAAAAAACGATAATCTAGATCTTTGAAACTACTAAAAACTAAATGTACTTTTGTACGTTTGGTCACTTTAAAAAAATCATTAAAACCATTTAACAGAAAATATGAAAATATAATGTTGGAAAATCTTAAAAAAATACTCAGTAAGCAATTTAATAATATAAATTAATTAGTATATAAAACAGGAAAAAGAAAAATTAACCATGAGCAACAGTTCACAGCTGTGTGTGACAAATGTCATATCGTGTACAGACATATGTGCTGCCTGCTTAATCATCTAACAAGCTACCCAAATATACAAGTCCTGATAGAACAGGTAGCTTCACTTCGTCACAAATATTCATTTCAGATGTAGCATTGATAACAGTGTGTTTTTATACACTACTTCAATCAGCATCAATTGTTGACAATCTAGCCGATGAAAATTGCAGCCCCCATGTAACATGCTGTTATTTGATACGGCATGCAATTAACAATGATTTCTAGCTGTAAGTGCAGCCCCATGTGTCCTTTGTTTGGGGTTGACTGTGTCAGTGTGTGCATCAGTGAATTTCAATTCCAATGTGTCATTTGCATACACCAGAGTGGTTACTTCACAGACAATGACACTCTTTTTTTATTATTATTTTCTATAAATATGTTTTCTATTATTTATTTATTTAAAACTATTTACATAATTTATGACAGTCATTATAGGGAAACTTCAAAAGGTTAAAATTATAAGAGGGAGAAGTCCCATGACCTCAACTTTGAAGAAATCCCAATAATTCAACCTCTTACCGACCAAATATAGAAATCTAGATTCCATTTTAGTATTCCTTTCCATTCTCTACGTATTCTCCCACCCAAACATGCACTGAATTCCAAAATGGAAACAATTGATTGTGCAATTTAGAAACAAAGAATATACTATCATAACCAAACCTACGTAACCAATTGTCCGTACACTACAGAACTGATGAAATTGAAGAATCCATTCATGGTGGGATAAACTAGCAACTGTCCAAAGTATTCACCCAATCACATTCTCCTCGAAACACAATTGCTCATTTTACATGGCTAAAACAATATAATTGCAGAAGCACATGCCACCAAGGAAAATAAATTGTCAAAACAGGATAATCTATCAATATTGGCTTCATTAGGCCAATAAGTCAATAAGGGCGAAGGAGAATAAAATATATTTTGAATACAATGGGAAATAACCTAATCTACTTGGGGAACAAGAACAAAACACGCTTTCACTAAGTGGAAGTTGACAGCAGTAACAATTAGAATAGCAAGAAATAGCAAACCTGAACGAGATGGTGGTGGTGGCTGAATGGGAGAAGGAGAGGGTGGAAGGGGTTTAAGGTTATTATTGGCAAAACTGCAAAAAGTAACACAGGAGTTAGCAAATCAGCCCAGTAGGAGATTCTAGGATTCAGGGTAGCTCAATAGGCTTTCCAAGAAAGCGGAGAATACAGAAGGCAGGCCACACTTTTAACAAACCTGATGGGCGTAAACATTGAAAATGAACCATTGGTTGGAATATCTCCTGTCAGCTTATTGTTTGAAAGATCCCTACAATTCACATTGCAATAAAAATATCACATTGTTGTAATATTTAATGCTTGGGGATATTGAGTGGGGAAATTTATTGATGTGGTGAAAAATTAAGTTATCAACATATCACTTACAGGACTTGCAGTGACATAACAGTAGTTAATGATACAGGAATTCCGTCCTCCAAGCTGTTGTTGTTGAGACGCCTATTCCAGAAAACAGAATGCCATCATTTTCCAAAACCAAAACATAATGGATTCATAAAATTGCCATGCATGATTAAACAAAAGGCCAGTGTATGAAAATAATAATCAGACACAACCGGAGATGGAATGCCCACTAAAAATAGCAATAAGTTCTGCAAGGTATAATGTGTTATCAACCTTTTGGAAGAAGTGATCACCAGCAAGACTCAAGCTTGCCTATTTGCAATGTACAAAATTTTTATGGTTGCACATGATGATGGAAACAGATTCATAGATTATTCTAGATAATTACATTAAAGAATTTTTATAATATTATTTTCACTTCCTCCTTCATACAATCACAATTTTAAAGGAAGCAACTCCACTAATGACTGGTCATAATGTATTAGTTGTAAGCTACATACTATATAGATGCCCACTTTAGCTTGCAAGATTCAATCAGCAATCATTTCTCATTTGAACCCAAATTTTCATGAAGAAGAATGGAACTCCAAGCTTTAATTTTTCTCCTTTCTAATGACTTCATTGTACTAAACCAAAAGACATGATAATCCTAAAAGTAATGTATAGAGAACAAGCCCAAAAATTTTTTATGAATCAAAGTTGTCAATTGGTAGCATTCAAGGCTGCAGCACTTACAACCAAGGCACTTGACACTTACCTATAGATGGGTGCAATGCATTGTTTTTCTGGCATACTTGTTGCTTTTATTGTTGTGTTTCCCCAATCCATTGTTTAAGAATTCTGTTATCTCAGGTCACTTGATCCACCACCGAACAAGGATTTATTTTTGACAGATTCTTTGTAATGTTTCGTATTTTATTTCTGATGCTCCCATATGACATTTGAGGGACCTGAGATTTGAACAACTTTTAAGATTAAGTCACCATACACGTAGGTTTAAATTATCTTGAACACTTAATTAGAATTATTTCAATGTACTTCAGAATTAAAGCTATAGGCTTGAAAAAAGTGCTAGCTTTCAAATCTTGTCTTGCTGGAGTGCTAATCCTAGAACCTGTTTGAAACGGGCTTTTACCCAAGATACTGCTAAAGGCTTTCCTTAAAAGGAATGGAGTTACTCAAACAATAGACAGAGGGACTTAGACCTTCCGGTTATGAATATTTGTCTTTTACATATAAACATGCTGTTTCCGAACTTTATGAGTATTTTTATAATTCAATAGCCTCATAGTTTTCAGCCTTTGTTTAGCTATTTGATGAATTTGTTTAGTTTTGAAGTTTGATATTCCCGATTGCCCAAGTTTTTGAAAAGCTGACCTTATTAGAATTAGTAAAATAAGTCTATAAATACCCTTGCAATCTAAAATGTTCTTAGACTTTGATGGATTAAATTATATTTTGTTTATTTTATTGTTGACGACATGGACATTTACAGTACTCTTCTCTCATATTCTCTTATTGTACATTTTATTGTTCAATGTAATATTCTTAATAACTGTCAATGGCACAGTTTGAACTAATGAATTGATTACCCCATGAACTCAGATATTGAACCAACGGTTATCCTATACCTCACCACTACTAAACAGCACACATCGATACTACTTTCCCTGTTTTCTCCCAATCTATCCATCAAAAATCTCTAAGCTATGCAATAGTAGGCTGTAAACATTAATAATCAAATATCCTATTTGTTTTGCCAGGGGATTGTGACAGTCCACAGTCCATTTTTGGTTCACAATATTCATGCTTTAACAAGCTGCCTGGGATGTGTCCGTCCCCAATCATCTCTGTTCGAGGGATTATCCCAATCAACACTAGATCCTTATCACATAAGCTCAGGTCTATATTTTTTTCTTCATGAATAAATTTTACGTAATTAATTATATATAAGGATTTTAAAATTCATAAACACAGAGATGGAGAATGCGACCCATATCCATATTACCAGGAGTTGCCACAACAAACAAGCCTTTTTCCTTGACATGAAATCTATTCTAGAAAGGATCCTTTCTACTCTACCTATACAACTAAGCTTGTTGTATTTCCTTCATAATCTAATTCAATCTTGCCCACTGACCAGCTTTGGGATCAAGTATCCAAGTATATACTGAACAGCCTGATCCATAAATAGGGTTTTAAGTATGGCTTTTTGACTAGATCAACTAATGTTAATGGTATCATCATCTTTTTTTCTCTGTGTTCAACCTAAATATATATCTTTTCAAACAATTCTATAAATGTTTTCACAAGGACTTCCAGTATAAGCATCTGCAAATTCTAGGGTAAGATAGAAATTTTCAAAGAACCAATTATTACTACATTTGACTACATGAACCCAACCCCCCATAGATCTCTGACCATTAAAGATAAAGAATTTAACCTTTTACTGGCAATAATACAGTAGATTCGAAAAATCTGATGCACTAAGAGCAATATTAAATTCACATTAAATCCATTTCCTAGTAAAATCAACCAAGTTTTCAAAATATCCAAAATTATATCTAAAGAAACAGTAGTTAATTCTTCTAGTTGAAATGAAATCAACTACCAGAGATTTCAAAAGGTGCCAGATTCCAAATATCACAGTAAGATTATGCCTTCCAGAAATACTAAGCTTTGGTTTTGGCAAGTATTATTAAGAAATTAAGCAGTAACTAAATATTCGGAAAAAAATATAAATATATAAATAATTTGAAAGATATGTGCTCATACAGGAACCGTAATTTTGATAGCTTGCTCAGTGTCGATGGAATGGGACCATTTAACTTGTTCATGTACAGATCCAAGCTCACCAAGTTAGTCAAATTTCCAAGCTCCTCAGGAATTTTTCCGCTAATGTTATTACTATAAAGTTCCCTGCATAAAAACTTGTTTAAATGATTCTAGACCAAAAAGAAAATAATATTAAGGAAAACAACAAAGTTCAAATAGAAGTACGTTCTACTATCATTATGAAGTTTGAAATTAACAATTTCTACCATTCAATAACACCACTTTTACAAGATATACCATAAAAACATAGGCCAAAGTGGCTACCATCTTAAGGGCCTAATGCAATAAAGAAACTTCCCCAAACGTATATGAAGGTGAAAATTCTGAAATTTTCACATAAATTTTAAACTACAAAACTGAATCATAAATATTCAATTGGGAATTAACCAAAAATACCCACTGTTCACCCAAAAAATTCAAAAATATCCATCATCAAAAGTTTTAGTAAAAAATGACCCGATTTACTGTTTTCAGACGAAAATACCCTTAACGCAAAAAAGTTATTTTCCAAATTACCCTTTCTTTTACTTTCCCTTTTATCTAACCTAACCCTAATTTTTAACCAAAAACTCTCAAACCCACCGAATCCACGTTTCTCTCAATCCACTGACGGTCACATCTCCGACGACCTCCATTTGTAAGGTATGTGAAAATTTAATTTTAGTAGGTTGATTATAAATGTGAAAATGAATATTTATTATGAATTTCTTTGGGAGAATGAGGGAGGAATTGATTACCTGTAAAACCATAGGAAGTGGGAAGAAGACGGAGGGTGGAAGAGGGAGGGTGCCAATGGCACCATCTAGAGTGCCACGTGGCACTCTCTTTTTTATATTTTATTAATATTTAATAAAAATGAAACTAATTAAATTTTAAAAATTAGACATTAGTTTTTTATTAAATATTTATAAAATATAAAATATTAGATTTGTATTAAATATTCATAAAATTATAATATTTGTAATAATTTAATATAATATTATATAATAGAATTTAATTAAATATTTATAATAATTTAATATAATGTTAAATTATTATATTATATTAGAATATAATTAATATTAAAATTTTATTAATGAAATAATAAATATTAGAATTTCATTTGATAATTTAATGTAATAGTTAATGAAATATTTGATTAATTAATAATATAAA
>JAVXUL010013189.1:0-12267 GCA_035590515.1 Trichilia minutiflora | reverse complement strand
AAGAGAAAACAGAAGGGCGTGTGAGAGGCAGAGGAAGAACGAAGGTGAAGGAGAGGAGGGGAAGAAAAGAAGAAAAATTGAAAAAGAGGGGGTCAAATCCCCTTTTTATAAAAGTGGGGTAAAATTACCATTTTGTCCCTGCTTATTTAAGAAAAGAAGTTTCCAGATAGGGGTAAATCGGACTTTTCGTACGATTCGGTTGACCGAACCCTACCCTTCGTTCGACCGAATGCATGCTTCGGTCGACCGAAGCCACTCTTCGTTCGACCGAAGGTTCGCGAGCTCTCTGAGTACTATTCATGCCCGATTCGATCGACCGAATCAACCATTCGTTCGACCGAATCCCATTCGTTCGAACGAATCTGGCATTCGTTCGATCGAATGCTTTCCACCTTGAGTTTTCTCATGCGCTCGAGTTTCCGGTCAATTCCAGATATTCATATTCAGTTCTTAATCATTTCAACTCTTCCAAAACCTCAAATTAACCCTCAAATTATTAAAATCTTTATAAAATTCGTATATACATTGTTTAAAAATATAAGAATGTCCTTACCTAAAAACACGAGTGTGATAGTACTCTTGTTATTGGGCTCTGCATTGTGGGGAGCTCGTCGGGGAATCCTACCTTTCCCAAACCAGTTTTCTCGCACTGGGTTTACCTTAATGGGGTTGGACTTTGGTTACTGTCTTTGATGTAGATGGGTACGAAGATGACTTCATTTAGGCATTTTCTATTTGGAGAGGCAGAGAGAGACCTAAAGGATGGGAGCTTGAGGGTTTCAGTGCAGAGCCTTTTAATCTACTGATTCAGCAGTAATACTTCTATCACTCTGCTTTCATGTGGTGGTCATGGGCTAAAAGACTTGTATTTTGCTCTTAAGAAATTTTATTAGGTGATGATCTGCACTCTGCATCTGATCCCATTCCTCGATAAATCAGCGTCCCAACTTCAAAACAATTTCTTCACTATTGAGGCAGAAATTGACCCATCTGGTGCTGTCATTTCTTGCTCTGTCATCTCGCTAGCTTACTCCATTTTTCTTTTTTACTTTTGGTTGCTAACTTATTAAAAGTAAGTATGTATTGGTCTAATGCTCCGTTTGGTTGTGCCAATTACCCTGTTAGAGGATTTTTAAAAAAAAACTCTCATACCATCAAAAGACTCAGCTTTAATCAAGCTTTGTTTATGCGTAAAACTTTCTCTATGCCTTGCGTGAGAACTGGCTGGTACACAATATTAGCAGAGTACTAATAACTATAGACATATTGCAACATTTTTTTGCTTGGTAGAAAAAGTTTACTGTAAATTTTCTCTGTCTCTTCCTACTCAGTGTTATCTCGCCGGAATACTCTTTAAGAGCTGGGTTCCACAGGGAATTTTTCAGTTTTGTTGATTACAGGTAATAGATGTACAATTTTATTCGAGTTCTCTATTTTTGGACATCAGCAAGACTTTCAGAGTTTCGAGAGAAACCAATTGAAAGAATTCACTTTTCCTGATCCTGTAAATTTTGTGCCCCTCCTTTCATTGGAGGGAGAAACTGTATATGTTGGTCGTTAATATTTTTTCAAGATCTTTGCTCCCAAAGTGTTTCAATCTTTTCTCCCATTGGAACTTTTTTTGAAACAAGTTATCATTATACTGGAATAGTCTTTTTCTGTTAATTTTGCTTGCGGATGTGTTTCGTTGAGAAATTGTTTTACAGTAGTAAGAATTGCTTGTACTTGCAAATAATGCTTCTGTAACTACATTTCTTTGAATGACATTTCAATTGACCTCAAAATTGCAGTTCCCACGGTGAATGGTAGAAGATGGCATTCACTAGTTTTGAATGGTGATGTTCCTGTGCTAGTAGAGTTCTAGGCCGTGGGCCCAGTGGTGTGGTCCTTGTCGAATGCTCCATCCCATAATAGCTGATCTGGCACAGCATTATACTGGCAAACTCAAGTGCTTCAAACTGACTACTAATGAATGAACTAACATTGCTACTCAATATGCAATCCGAAGCATCCCCACGATCATGATCTTCATGATCTTCATCAATGGTGAGAAGAAAGAAACTGTTATCGGTGCTGTTCCCATGTCCATCCCAGCTGCAAGCATTGAGAAGTTCTTGTAAGACTAGTCTATTGTTGCAAAATGTTTTGTGTTCCAAGTGCTTGAACATTTTCCATTGTGAAAATGAAATTTTATAGTTGAATCTCTCTACACCATTTTTTCCTCTTTTATCCATATCTCATTACAATATGCCCAATAAGAACCCATGTCCCATGTCGTATCAAAAGTGCTATCGCTTTCACCGTTTTGGTGCCCTAGGTGATAAGATAATCTGTTCGTGCTCCTTACTCTGTAGTCAATAATTCTTTATGTAAACTTGACTTTTGCATTGTTGACAGCTAGTTACTTTTGTTTAATCGATCCTTATCCTTCTCCAAAAATTTTCATCCAAGTGAATATATTTAAATATGTGCAAATGCAGTAGGTATCACGTAATTCGAGATATGTAAATCAGTAATTGAATTACTATAAGAAAAGGGAGAATGATAAATTCCTCCTATATAAATTTCTCCTTTAAAATTTTTTCAAACAATTTCAGTCATTTATTTTTTAAATTCAATGGTTAATATTATTTAAAAAAATTTAAAAGAAAATTTTATATTTATCAAAAACAGTAAAAGAGAATTTATCATTCTCGTATGAGAATTTTGAATCTGGAAATTTTTGTACTAATTTGAAAAGATAACACCTATTAAATAAATTTTCACATTTTTTTTAAAGTTTATTTATGATTCATGTTCTTTTTTTTAATTTTTATTAATTATAAATAAAAACTTCTAGTCTTGGCTCTTGGGCATTCAAATGTTGTGAGATGAAATGAAAGATTGTCCCTAAGCTAGAGATATGTCCCATCCCCATGTGACTGAATATTGCATTATTAGCAAGTAATAGCAAAGAGAGAATGGGATTTAGGGATGGACCATCACCATCAAAGTCATCCTGTGTTCGTTTCTGTTTCTGTTTCTGTTTCTGTTTCTGAAGAAGATAATCTCATCAAGAAAATGCTTTTAATGATTTAATCCAGAAGAATAGGACGGAGAGAGATAGACCACTATTCCCTTATCTTATCTTACCATCTTGATAAGGATAACCCATAACCCATATTACCTTTTGTCTCACTAGTCAAATTCTAAAGTTTATTGTCTAGTGAGGTTTAGGATCTATTTAATTAATATCATAATTTTACTGCACTTTAAAAACACAGCACGACATTTCAATTGCATGGCATGCATATAACTTGTAAGAATTGAAAGAAAAAAAATTTGATATATCAAAAATCAAATTATTAAAAATTAACCAATATATTTATTTATCTATTATGTTTGTGGTTATTCCACCAATATTATCCATCATAAGTGCTACTAAAAATGCAAATTTTTTATACAAATTTACTTAGTATGTTATTATTGATTAATAACAACACAAAATTAATATAATTAATAAAAATAAATGATGTCTTACCATGTAGCAATCAATATAATCGCCTATTTTCAATTTGACAAAAAAATTTATATAAAAAAACAAAAAAAATTATATCTCTAATTTTTAACTTCTAATTAGACGCTTTTGATACTTTTAACTCTCTTTCTACATATTTATATTCTTCTATTTGAATTCCAATGATTTGATTTGATCTGATCTTATAACAATTATAATTCGAATGGTATACCATCCCAATATTAAATATTAAAGTCATTCGTATGTTATCTAATGCTTTCTATTCTACTATTTGATTTTTTTGGTTAGGTATCCTTCCATTACATGTGGAGAATTTCTGAGTGCTAGTTATAACAAAATTAAGCTCAGGTTTTGAGAAAGATGTTACTCCTACTCCTACTCCTTTTGGAAGGGGTTGATATTGGTGGAGTTGGACGGAAGAATAAAAACTCCAATAAAAATAAATCAATCAGAATAAGGGGACTTATTCGAATATATATATATATATATATATATTGTTTATTAAGTGTATGTACGAGATTTTATTGAAATTAATACAATCAATAACATGCTTGAACTATTTTATATTAATTTTTAAAGTATTTAAATATTTTAATAAATTATTTCATGAAAACAATTTTTTCAATTTATTCCCTTTACTGATAGTATGCTTTAAATAAATTCTTTAAATATGTGAATAACAAAATATATATATATATATTATCATCTTTTAATAAATTCTCTTTCACAACTACTGTTCATATATATGACAGAATTCTTCATAACTTAGTTTTCTTCTTCATTTTTTTACTTTATTTTAATTAAATCAATTTAAATATAAGAAATTACATCTCTTTATTCTCTTAATTGTAATTTTGATGCTAAGTTATATGTAGAATTCTTTACTTATTATCAAAGTTTCATAATTTTAATTGAAAAAAATTATATCTATTTTCTCTAATAATTACCAATTTAATGCCAAATAATAGAACGGAATCTTAGGAATGTAGATTTCTATCACTTATTATCAAAGTTTCATCAGTTTAATTAAATGGAAAAAATCTTTTGCTTTTTGGGTGGGTCACCTTGCATTGCGTGGAGCCTGCTTCTTGCTCGAAAGACCGCCGCGCTGACTAGCAAACCGGACTAGTGGTGGCCCCATCTTAAGAAATACTGAAAACATGCCGTGGGATTTAGGCTAAATAATGCTACTTTATACCCATTTAGACATCTTGTGGAATTTTACGTGCACTGATCCATAGCCCTTGTAAATCTTCTAAAATGCATTCCTTCTCACGTATCATCATTTTGACATTTTTAATTGTTTCTGATTTTTTTCACCTTCATGACAATTGTTTTTTAAAATTGAAAGTATAAACTTACCTGAAAAAAATGAAGGAACAAATTAGTAAAACTGTTAAAAAATATTTGCGCACCATAAAAAAAGAGCTGAAAAGAATAACAAAAGGCAATAAATACATCACAGATGAAATCAAATGAAAGGAAACAATCATAATTTAATTTTTAACTTGGGCAAGCTCATAACATTTAGCAATCTTTTACTAGGACAGAAATGACTTGAATAGCAAATGGAATTATCAAGTCATCTTAATATTTCCAGACATGGGGATCGATGTACTACGGTGATTTCCACAAACATGGATATATTACCAAACACTTTTACAATAAGATTGCCCCGAATGAGCAGTTGACAGAGCCATATACCGTATGTTGCAGATACTACTCTGATCATATATAACCTGAACAAGTACAAACATATCATGGCATATCTCTGTTTGTTCTTTGTCAATCAAAGGCTCCAATTTCTTTTATGTTACAGCCCATTCTACTGGATGTGGTGAGAAACTATAGAAATACATAAACCATTCATTTCTACATGAAATTATCAGGAAGTCTTAAAATAGAATACTAGCTAAATCCTCTGACATTTAGAAACATTAGTAATATGCTGCTCAGATGGTTCAAATCATGCCTCATATATATATGCACAGTCTGACCAGCAATCTGCACAATTTACTTCACCTTGTAAGCTCATGGCACCTGGATCCTTCATCAATGCTGTAAAAAGCAAGATTCTTGTCATCTTCATGTACTCGCCCACCAAACATGAGAGTTCTTGGTGACTAACTAGCACGTCTATCTCCTCAAAAGCTTCCTCTTTTACACTGCAAATAGCATCCATTTGAGTCACATCAAGAGTTATGGCTTGTCCTGTCTCAGTCCTCAAAAATATCCTGTACATCGAAGGCAACATCTTTTAAGTTTGTCTTTTTCCCCAATGCCATAATAAGCTAATGTCATTGCATTCTGGAGCCTTATTTTTCCTATAAGCAGAACGTAGTCTTTACTAGGGAGAATCGTTACTGTAGTAAAATTCAGCCTCAACAGCAAGAAATCTTAGCTATGATTACTAAATTGAACCAGCATCATCAGATTACCACTTGGAAACATACACTCTTAAACTCTAAATCAGCGAAAGATATAGCATAGGACGAACTTAATTTGCAAAGAAAACAATCAAGAACAGAGCAAGAAGAAGAAAAAGGAGAGAATTTTCAGAGGAATCTTATTTCATCAAGGTGAAAAAAACACAGTACACAAATCATCATCTCAGCTTAAATTCGTGCACAATATATATAGATACAAAGCTGTGACAGCAACCTAAGTAACAGAACTAAAGACTTCGCATCTCCGTTTAACAACATTGTAACTAACACCAGTACACGTATCCAGTTCCAAATCAGCTCTCAGGAGCTATTTTCAACTTCACTTAGCTTTTGACAGCTTCTAGGAAACTCTAATAGCTTCTAACTTGTCGACTACTGCAGAGATTGTGAAGTGGTGATTCAAAACGCACACGCCACAGAATGTTCAGAGTACAATTTCCTCATCCTTTCCTTCATGTTCTAGATTATCAAAAACTAAACTTCCCAAGTTAGCCGAATACTTAATAACTAAGAAATAAAGAAAAGTCGAACAGATATTAAAGTAGAAAAGCAAACACTGATGAAATTATCAACCTACCCTCCGGAAGAACTCAATGGGGACTGTCTGGTTCCTCGTCTATCGGTGTCTCCGCGGAGATTCCACTACGAAAACCCTAATTCTCTATTAAATTTTTTTAACAAACAAATTGAACTGTAGAAGAGGAAAGGCCTCGTAAGTAGATGATTCAAGAGAGAGAGTCTGATCGGGATGGCAAAAATGGGGATCCTGATTCCGTTCAGTATTCGGATTTTTTGCAACACAGATGATGTGAGGTTTTTAAAATCGGATTAATTTGAGTTGAAGACTGAGAGAGGAAGCGAAAAACTATGAGGAACTATTTGGGTACATGTCTGAAAATATCGATCGCGAACAAAACGAAACAGATACAAACTGGAAAAAAATATTAAACAAATTAATTCACAAAAACAGAGGAAAAAAAAACAGTAATTAACAGAAAATCAATTCACTTCACTTCCTCAACCTCTATAGAAATTAAATCTGATAATTCCAAGAAACAAATTTTTCAAACAACCATCACAAAAACACAAAATCGAAAGAATCCATACATAAAAAAGCCACGAACAATAACAACCCGTTGAAAACTAAAATTTTTTTTTGATACGAGAAAACCCCGCCCGTCAATCAACGTCCCAGAATTTGTGCAGAGCAGCGTCACGGAGATGGGCTCAGGCCTAAGCCAAAAAGCACCCAGCAGACTATCAAACAGATCTACAACGCCCCGAGATTTGTGCAGAGCAGCGTCACGGAGATGGGCTCAGGCCTAAACCAGAAAGCGTCCCGCGGACTATTAAACAGACCGACAACTACCAAGCAGACAAGCGGTATCAAAGGAACGGATAAAACCTCGGCTACCCCGGCTCTTACAAGAAATGCAACTAGTGAGAATCGAACACGGACCATTCACCGTCCAGCGTACTCTCCTCACCACTGAGCCACACCCCTTGGGAGCTGTTGAAAACTAAATGATAAGTCAACAAATACAAAATTATTGATATGGATCGTTTTATTACCGAAGTAATCTCCAAAGATCAAACCTTTCTTCTCATAAGAATCGCAGAGACTGATTTCCATCTGTCTTACCGTCGATCGAGAGATCTAGGGTTTTGCAGATGAGAGAGAAAGCTAGAGAGAATCGGATGTTCACGAAATGGGACAAAACCAAGAAAGCTTATTGAAGCTAACAGAGAAAGAAAGGGTAATTTGAGTTGAGAAAGAGAGTTTTTCGTTGAAAATCAAGAGGGGTGACGGTGGGAAGGTCGAAAGAGTGGGATGTGGGGATGAACATGAGAGTGAAGAAAAGTGTTTTCACATTGCTGTTTTGGGTTTGTTAACTAATTTCCGTTGTGTGTCAGGAAAGACAAACGGTCCAAAGATGAAGAGTGAGAAAGTAATTCGCATTGGCTTAAAAGTCCAAACCAATTAATATTTTATGCTTTTAAGCCTTTTATTAATGCGGATGGGGGCCAACTGTATGAAATCCTGATGCGGCCCGAATCCACCTTTACCCTAATTGCAATTTATACAGGTTTTGTGCAAATCTTTTCAGAATCATTCCAATTTTTTATTTTTTAACATGGCTCAATTGCTCAATTTGAATTTTTTTTGATACGGTCCACTATGAATATTTCTGCTACTTCTAATAAGATGTGATACAGTGTCAAAGTCCAGACAATATCAATATTTGTATTTCCAGTAAGATGTGATATAGCGACAAAGTACACAGAAAAAAACAAAAACAAGAACAAAAAAAACAACGAGTTGGTCATTCATGCCACCTTGTTCATAAACAAGTTGATCTATCTATTCACTGATTTCATTCCCTGATTCCCCAAAATAGCTGTCTAATGAAAAACTTGAAACGTTATTGAAATTACCACTTCAACTAACTATCAAACCACAATCACTAAATAAGTTATCTTCTTTCTCCAATTCCAATTCGAAATGTCAAACAGTATGTATATCAATTCGAGGATGAGCTTGTTCTTGCACGTATTCTTGATTCTGGTTGTCGTAGATGATGAAGATAGTTGGAAAATTGGATCTCAGTTTGTTTCCAACCCAGTTGTAGAAGCGCTTCAATGGATTCCATAAGATTACAAGAGGAACGTAGACCACCCAGAAAATTGATGGAGCTAACATAACTGCGGCTACTAGTGATATAGCCAAGAGAATCGAGAGTCGATCTCCACTACGCACCAAAATAGGACGGCTCGCACTGAGAGGGATTCTGATGGGTGTAAAGAGGAAGAGGAGGAGTAGCAGCAGTGTAAGGATGAAGAAAGGGAATGTCATCTTTAGAATTGGAGGAAAAAAAATGTGCATGGTACCATATCCTTCGACGACGCCGGAGTATTTAATACCTTCAGAATTTAGGAACAAAACAAAAGAGATAATAACATTGAGCAGTGGGGAAAAAAAAACCGCAAATCAACTATAAAATCCATCCTTGTGTTTTTTATGGCAAATTTTTGGGTGTTTTATACTACTTAGAATTACATTTTTCCTTGTATCTTATTGTGCTGCAGAGAAACTTCCAAGAAGTTTCTCTGTAGCACAATAAGATACAAGGAAGCACAAATAAAAGAAGCAAAGACTTGCATTTTATCCCAAAAGCCCCAAACTTCTTTTAATTATACTTTATCAATGGTGTAATAAAAATCTATGACTTTTCATCTTTATCTCATTTTAAATCTATTTTTGTTAAAAAATTTATTAGTCCTCTTTGGTCAAATTCATTAAATCAAATAAAAAATATTTTTTAATACATTAAACACTTCACAAAATAAAATGATTACTTAACATATTTATGGTTAGACCAAATTATATGAAGTATATATTTATACAAATTACCTTATAATAAGATGATAGTGGTATTATATTATTAGAATTTGAGTTATGATGTATTTTTTTAATCTTGAGTTTGGAGTAAGATGTGGGTAGTATGAAAAAAATTATATTTTAATTAATTTACTTTAAATAAAATGTATTGTTTAGTGAGTCTTTGAAATTTTTCATTACCTGATTTTTCTATTAAATAGATTTCATTAAATTCAGTAAAGGACTAAAATGTTATAAAAATAAAATATTAGAGAATTTGTGATATAATGCTCAACTTATTTAATATTTAGGTCCACAGTGGGTAGAGAGTTTGACGAATGAAACTTCACGGCAATTTCTTAACGGTAAACAACTGCCAACTGGACATACATTTTATGCTAAAGGCCCCAAACTTTTTTAAATTATACTTTGTCGATGAGTTTGACATTTGTGTAATAAAAATCTATGACGCTTCGTCTTTTATCTCATTTTAAATCTAATTTTGTTAAAAATTTGATTCGTCCTCTTTCATCAAATTCATTATATTAAATAAAACAATATTTTTTTCTTAATACATTAAACATTTCACAACATAAAATGATTATATAAAATATATATAGTTAGAATAAATTATATGAAATATATATTTATACAAATTATCTTATAATAAGATGATACACAACTCTTAATGGTGTTATATTAATAGAATTTGAGTTATGATAGAATTTTTTTTTTTTAATCTTGAGTTCGGACTTAAGACGTAGATATTATGAAAAAAATTCTATTTTAATTAATATACATGAAATAAAATGTATTATTTAGTGAGTCTTCGAAAATTTTCATCACCTTTTTTTCTATTAAATAGATGTCGTTAAATTTAGTAAAGGACTAAAATGTGATAAAAATAAAATATTAGAGAATTTGTGATATAGTGCTCAACTTATTTAGGTCCACAGTGCGTTGAGAGTATGAGTGTATGACGATTAGTTAACTGACGCGGGATTACATGCACGAACCCGGCCGAATTGGTTGACATTATTGCTCTAAACTTGGGAGAAAGCCAAATATCCCCCTATTGTTTATGAAAAAATCAAACACCCCGCTATCAGCATGTTTGTAACAAAATCCCCCCTTTATTATTTTATGAAATATCAAATACCTCCTTTACTAAAAATAAAAACACATACTTTTATTATATAGGTCCTTAATATTTATCATATAAATATTTAATTTTTATTATTTAAACCCTGAATCAAAATAATTAATTTTTTTAAAAAAATACTTTAAATTAAAATTTTAATTTAATTTAATTTAAATTTTTAATATTTTATTTTATAATACTTTATACTAAAAAATTTATAAATTAATATTTAAAAATTAAATTTAAATATTTTTACTTTATATTCATAAAAATTTATGAATTTATTTTTATTTTATAATTTAAATTTATAAAAAATTTATTTATTTGTATTGTAAAAAATTAAATAAAATAATTTAAATATTTTATTTAAATTATTAAAAAACTATTGTGAGCCCCATGCTTAGATCCTAAGGACATAGTGGTCATTTTATATTTTTATTGTTCGTGCATTTGCGTTCATCTTATAACTCGTGTGCGTGTGAGTGTGTTTTCGTAACTTGGATTGAGAATTTGATTGGTTAAGATAGAGTTTCGGGGTCATAAATGCAGGGACCTCAACGTAATTAAAAGTATGTTTTATTTTGAGTGGGACTCCAATAATATTTTTCAAATTTAGGGAGTATTAAAGTGAGATTTCAAATTTTGACGGGTTCGGTCGACCGAATGGATGATTCGTTCGACTGACATTTTGAGGACTCTTTGAAAAATTTGTGGCTTCAGATTCGTTGGAACAAATAGGAGAATTCGTTCTATCGAATTGAGCTTCATTCGACCGAAAGAGCCATTCGTTCGACTGAAGTGTTGGTTCGTTCGAACGAATGAGGAGTCGTTCGACCGGTAATTTGGGAGCTCTCTGACTTCTGTAGACGCTAAAGGATTCGTTCGAATGAACTGTTATTCGTTCGACCGAATGGGGTGGTTCGGTCGAACGAATCTTTGATTCGTTCGATCGAATCAGTGCAAAATGACCAAAATTGCCCTCTTCTAGAAGCTTCTCCTTAAGAAAACTTAAGGACAAAATGGTAATTTCATCATTTTTCTATAAATAGAGGTCAGGGGGTCGAATTGTTATAGTTTTCTCCTTTTTTTTCTCTTTTTCTCTTCTCCTTCTCTCTTCACATTTCCTTCTCTATCCATCACCCCAAATTTTTGCCAAATTTTGATTTCTCTTCGCAGACAAGTCACATTCCACGCATATAACACAATGGGAGCGTTAATTTGGTAGTAAAGACGCGGATTTGCGAAAGAGAAGTTAGGGTTCTAGGAGAGAAATTGGGTTTTTTTGAGTTAGAGGCGAAATCGAAGCAAACCAAACACACCACGAGGTTCGTAGCTTCGATTCTAGCTTGTCTGTACTTTCATTTTGCATTTTTACGCATTTCAATTCGTATGGGTATTTGTATAGATTTTTATAGATTTAGCCCTCGCTTTCTTGTTTTAATGCGTAATGTGGATTATAGAGAAGTCGTAGAAGTCGTAAGAAGCTAGAATTACGATTTTGAAGATTTTGGGTGAACATAAACAGTAACATCGATTACTGTTCCGACGAGTATGTGGGGTTCACAAGTCAAGATTTCGTAAGTTAGTCAAAAAGCATTGGTTTAGGTGCAATGTGGGTCCTTAGCGATATTAATTGGGTAATTCGAGGTCTATCAAGAATTTTAGGTATTTTTGGAGATTGGTTCGACGTTAGAAATCCGGGGTTAGCATGCATTTGATGCATTCGAATTTATATATATATTAGAACGCTTATTGATAGTATTTTATGTGTGTGGTTAGGTGA
>JAVXUL010013178.1:0-12267 GCA_035590515.1 Trichilia minutiflora | reverse complement strand
AGTTAATCATACTTTGAAGTGTAAAATGATAAATTTAACCTTAATACACATACACTTTTATGTACTCATCACTTGTGTATACAAATGAATTAAAGATCATACGATTAAGTTCTTGATATTATATGTAGATGATATATTATTGATAAAGAATGATGTGTACATGATGACAAAGGTCAAACTCTGATTATCTAAAATATTTGTTATGAAAGATTTAGGATACGCCACCTATATTCTCAGAATACGAATCTATCGAGATAGATCAAAAAGAATAATAGGATTATCTTAAATATTGTACATAGAAAAGATGCTGAAAAGATTCAACATAAAAAATTCTAAGAGAGGTCTTTTATCCTTCAATCACAGTCTTTATTTTTCTAAAGATATAAGTCTAAAGACTGATAAAGAGTGACAACCAATGTATAGTGTACCATATGCATTAGCTACAAATGTCATGCTTGTATAAGACTTGATATCGCTTATATTGTATGTGTTACTAGCAGATATCAAACAAATCTCAGAGAAAAACATTGATCAGCAATAAAAATAATTCTTAAATACTTGGTAAGGACTAAGGATTTGATTCTGAGTTATAGATCTTAAGAATTGAGTATTCATAGATACTCGAATTCAGACTTTCAATTTGATGTAGATGATCATAAATCTACATCAGGTTTTATCTTTTTGTATAATAAAGGGGCTGTTAGTTGAAAGAGCTCCAAGCAAATGACGACAGTCGATTCATTACAAAAGCTGAATATATTGCTGCTTCAGAAGTTGCTAAATAAGCAATTTGGATGCGAAAGTTCATATCTGAACTTAATGTAATTCCTAGTATGGCTTATTCGATAAGCGTATTATGTAATAATACAGGTGCTATTGCGCAGGCAAAAGAACCAAGAGTGCACCAAAAATCTAAGCATATTCAGTAGAAATATCATATTTTGAGAGAATTCATTGGTATTAAAGACATACTAATTTAGAAGACACCATCGACTAATAATGTAACTAACCCTCTCACTAAAGTGATGACACTGAAGCAGCTGGACCAACATCTTGAGAAAATGAGTATTAGATATAACAGTGAATGACTTTAATGCAAGTGAAAATTTGTTAGTGTAATATGCCTAAAACCATCAGTATTGTCAGTTTGGGACATTTTGTATTGAATTACTGTGTATGACGTGTACTATACATATTATTAATAAAGAAATTATTTCTAATTCAAATGTGTATACTGCTTCTTCTTATTATACATAATAACGATAGAGTATATATATGAATAACTCAGATAATATAATTATCAAAATATTCTTACATAAGCCATACTGACTGGGCATCAATATTGTATAGTAGGCACACTTAATGTCTATAGTTAATATCATAAGATGATATTAGTGTAGGTAGCATGACAATCATGTTATTAGAACATTAGTGTGGATTAATAGTTAATAGAATTATTTTTCGAAAATGATCACAAATATGATAAATCACACGGATATATGTTATCAATGATTCATCATATAATTCCACTAGTGTGAGAGTACTCCTCTGACTTAAGACATCATTATCGTTATTCAGTATAGATGTATATGGTTTATATGGTATACAAATACGAGACGAATCATATCTTGTATGATAAATCGATTTGAGTATATGTTATTTATATCCAGATGCGAATGATTATCAGTAAAGAATCAATTGACTCAATATAAAGGATTTTAAGATTTCATTGACTCGAGTCAGATTTGAGTTCCCATTTGGATATTGGTAAATGCCTGAAAGCAAAGTCTTTGCCCAAAGTACTTAATAGTTACATGAAATAATTTTATGATAATGAGTTTAGAGTATAATGACCATTAATCTGATTGAAAACTGCTATTGGGGTTTTCGACTCTCGTGAACCCTAACTTAGTAAAAATTAGACAAACAGAAGCAATTTACTCACATGATACGTGCAATCTAGAGTACAAGATTCAATAAAAACTTTCTTTATTGTAATTTAGGGATATGGCATGTTTCTAAACGTCAACCATAGTCGTTAAGTATTCGAATGGTTCGAAACAAACTTAATAAGATCGTTTTAACTTATAACTAATATCACACTGGACCAAAAGGTCACAACGACAAACTTATGTTTATCCTTACTATTAGAGAGATAAAATATTATCTGTAAGAGGGCTAATACTCTCAGAGATAATATAAAATCGACAAGTATAAACGGTTTATACATTAAATAGTTTAACGAACTTAAAAGCTTTATAAAATGACTCAAATATAATTTAAAATACATTACATTATTTTATATGTATATTAGATATAATATGGAAGTTATATTTGCTTGGTCAAATGAGTTTGACTAAGATTGGACAATTTTGTCCTTAAATAAGATTTTGAAGGTAAAATGATCATTTTTCTTTAACTATTGACAAATCTTGTTTAACAAGCTTTGGGACTTGATTGCTTTTGACCTAAAAGATTATGGATAATTTTGTAAAAGGGCAAAGACTATATAATAAGTTATTTTTTATTTTTCTAATTAATTAAGCATTTAAAGCAAAAATTGAAAAAATCAATTTACTCTCACTCTCTTTAAAAGTCGACCAATTAAAAGGGAAGCAATATTTGATTTTCACTTAAGACCTTAAGCTTTTAAGGTTAGTTTTCATCAATTAATGCTAAAAGTTGGTGTTAGTTGCCTTTATTTAACATTAATTTTGCTTAAATATGCCTGTTTTATGATATACGCTACTAAAATCCTAATTAATTGTTTTTTGAATGTAATACCACCTTCAACCATTACAATTTCTTCTTTTTCGGGTAAAGAGGAACCTGAAAACAATTCTCTCTTTTAATTCAGGTGAAGAATAGCCCAATAAAATTTTTCAAAAATAAAACTCTAACTCTCTTATAGAGTAACTTTTACAACAAGCACTGATTTTTCACTTTCTCTCTCTAATAAATGAAACAAAGTAATAAGTAAGAGAGGTATAATGACAAAGAATATTTTTCTTGAATATGCTTAGGAATTTACCCTAATGTTCTCTTTTACCATTCGCTTCAGTAATCATAAGTATATTTATAGTTTAATTTAATGTGTCCAACGACTCTTTAAAGTTGCATTTAATTTGCACAATAAATGTTGTGAACTAGTCATTGTATTTTGAAATCTGTAGAGCATATCGATACTTTTCTAATATGTATCGATACTTCAAATTTAGCACTGTCATGTTAACTTCATATAAAAGTATTGATATGTTGTTCGAGAATATGGATACTTTGTTATGCTTTGCTCTTGATATCTTCGTCTCAGTCTTGTGTATCGATATATTGTCTAAGAAGTGTCGATACTTTGTTAAGTTTAGCCCTCAAGTCCTTATTTCGTGCCCATGTATCGATACTTTGAATTAAAGTATCGATACTTTCATACTCTTCACTTCAAAATCTCTATTATTTCATGATTTATTTATACTTTTGAGTAAAGTATCAATACTTACTTACGTTTTTCTAAATTTTTTTTCATAGCTTTATCTCATGTATCAATATTTTACTTCTGAGATATCAATACTTCTCTAGATACTTTGCAATTTGCTGCACTTAACCTTTCTCGACTTATGGTCATTAGTGCAAATTTGTTCATCAAAATTTATCAAAAACAATTGAATTCAATCTCAAATCATCATTCATGCATGAATACATATTTATAACGTTTGCTCACAACTTATACATAAAGTTATTAACTCTCCTTTTTGCTCATCATAAAAAACATATTCGGATATCAACCACATGATCAAAATCGCTATCATTAAGTAGAAATTATTATCAAACATAGAGAAAATCAAAATTTAATTATTAGACGTACAATATCCTCGAGAATACATGATAATAGTTTTTATTTCTAGGTTAACTACATGTTAAATCGAATATCATGCGTAAACTTAGAGGTAATCATTTATCCATTAAATCCAAGAATGCATGTACATTTAAAGGCTATCATTAACCTGCTTTCCTGTAACCTTACGTGGGGAACAACCAAGGAAACAAATGGTATCATCCCTCTAACAGGCACATCTTAGTCATCTCTAAAACCTATAGAAAGCCGAAATGACCATTACATTCTTAACCTACATTCTACCACCTTTTCTCTCCCTAAAATACTCTAAAAATCTAACTTAAGCATTGAAAAGTTATCACCAAAATACCAACCCCCTTTACCATACAGTCTTATTACAAATTGTCCCAAACAAACTACGACAAATCTATGTAATGTCTAAAACAATTGAAACTTCAAGCATCAACAAATAAAAAATAACTTTTGAGTAAATTTTACACATTTTACATTAATATTTAATGTCTAAAACATTTAATCCACAAAAATTACTAAAAGTTCTTTTCCTTTGTGTTCAAATGCAATAAATATCATAACAAGAATGCAAAAGAATCTCTTCAAGTAAAGCTATTCATCCATCAACATCTATTAAATATTGTTTGTTTTCCAAAATAAGCACAAAAAGAGAAAAATAAGGAAAAATCATCACTCAAAAATAAACATATGGCAATCAAGATGGTTGCGTAGGCAACTAGCGTTTTCGAGTAGCAGCTCTCTCCAACGCCTTCAATCTGTTAGCTTCCATACGAGATCTTTGTTCTTCGGTGATGACTTCATTGGAGGCCAACACAGGGGAACTATTTGGCAATTGGTTTGGTGATTCATTTTTAGAGCTACCAATAAGAACATTGTCAACATTCATATCACTTTGCGGTTGATCCTGTATGTAAACCAATTTTACACAATGACATTAGTAATCACAGGCATTGAGTTATAAATAGCAAACAACTTGTAGATGTATTGAAATGGAAAGGAGTTACATCAAGAGCAAAAGGAGGGACTTGTTTGCACTTGCTCTTTGCATGTTTCAGCTGGTTTGTTTAGTGTTTAGGGTACTTACTCTGAGAAAGTCATCACATCGCATTATCTTTATATCCATCTAGTTACTGGCAAAGCAACAAATTTCCATTTGGACTGGCCATGAAATAAAAGGCAATCATCAAGGGCAAAGGTTTAAAAATTATATTTGAAGCACTAATAACTATTAACCTGCTTTTCTTTTTTTCCTTCAAATCCCATGACTAAATGTTGCTCTGCCACCATTCTTATCCATTGGGTAAGGTTTGAGTTAGAGAAATTTAACCATATCACACATATTAGATTAGCTGAGCCATATCTTTCCAACAAACACGTCACAAAGATTAAAATATTAATAAACTCTATCCAGTAGGTGATCAAGAAAAGGCTTAGTCCACTATGATATGACCATTTTTTAATCATATGCTTGCCTAACAGAGCACTCAAACAGTGATTAAGGAAATACTTAGTTGAAGAAAGGAACATGCCATTCCTTTTATACTATGCTTGCCTCACAGTATCCTGGAAGCACAAAACCTTGTATCTTCCAGGCTAGTATGAATTTGAATTCTTTCAATCTACCGAGAGAATGTAACTTTGTTAAAGACAATTAATCTTAACAAGTTAGTCTTTCAACAGTTAAATTCAGAAGGCAGAAGATAGAGGTACTTTGATGAAATTAAGTGGAAATTGATACTCACTTCAGTAGCTTTCATGTAAATCTCGTGAAACAGATCTTCATGAATATCAGCAGCAGCATGGTCATTCAAAGGCAGATCTTCATGAAGTTGTCCCTCAGGGTCCATGGAATCAGTAGGTGCTGAAAGATAAATCACAATTTCAATAACGATCATTAAGAAAACCAATGCAATTCATTTATAATCCTTTACCAAAGAAATTGGGTATCTGAGTGGCCTATACAACTCCTTTCATTTAAAATAAAAGTAAGGAAATATGATGGAGACAATTTCTCTGATATTGACACAGCCACTATCCATTGTTACGTATGATACAAAGATCAAGAAAGAGTGGGGATAAAACCAGGTCATAGCCTGGGCAGGCTTTGACAGTTGCTTAAAGCTCCACATGGCCAGGCCAACTAAGAAGTGTCATCAACTTTCAGTTTGAGTCCAACAAAACAAATTTACAATCATAGCAGAGAAAATATTGTGATGCAGTCCAATTGGCTTCTATCCAGGGTATTATATCATTTACACTGTTAATACTACTGTGAGATTGGATCATTCCACAACCAACATGTCATTCTTAAAGCCTTTAAATTAAATTACTAGCAGAAAGTTGTTAATAAGCTTTACTTGCATGGTAATAAAGTGTTCAGAAGTTTCTCTGAATCTAAGGAACATTTGCACACCACTTTCCCTAACTAAAAGTCATTTCACAAATTCAAAAACATTCTCTTTTAAGCCCGACATTCATATCCTGCTTTCCCCAGGTAACAGAATCAATCGTATTTAAAAATTAGAAATGGAAAAATTGCTCACGTACCTTGTTCATCTGTTGGACCATCATGTAACTTAGTAGGATCCCCTCCAGAGGCAACTCGTTCCCTTAACTCTCTGATACAAGTCTGCTCAGGAAGGTTAACAAGTAAATACATGGTTTATAGCCATGCATACACGTGCTAGACACCATGCAATATTATATAAAACTTCACAACTTTTATGGGATTCAATTAGAAATTCATAAGGCCTTTGGAAAATCCAACTGTTGCTCATATTCTAAATTTTGAGAGTTAGTTGAGGAAATTATACAAGTCTTTATGGGTAAATATAATAAGACTAGTTATGACAGATATCCTCTTTTAAGATAAAGCAAAACTTGGGAGGGTCAGCAACCTAAACCCCCAAAACAGCCAGCAATTTATGCATAGATTTAGAAAAATTAAATCAGGGATTTTGCCAGCTTAAAATAGATGGAAAACAAGTAAAAAGAAACAAAAATTGATTCATAAACACTTAGAAGACTCCAGCGATAATACACATAAGACGACTTTTAGGGAATACAAAGACAATGAGATGAGAAAAGTACCACAGATATTCCACCGAGTACTAAAACAACCATAACTCAGCATAAATTTTCAAGTAAAACTAATTTCATCTTAAATTAAGAATGAATCAATCATCAAAATCATGTAAGTGTCATCATAATCGTTGAACAGAATAAAGTGGCCAAACAGAAGAAAAAGAAAATAAAAACCTTTATGCTAGCAAACTCAAAACCACTTAAAATTATTTTAAAAAGCTATAGAAGAACTAGACCATTTCCTCATTTGCACAAAAATTAAAATTCAATAAAAGAAAAAAACAACTGTTTCAGGAGGGGAGAAAAAATAGACACAGATCGTGTTCACACTACAGCAGAGAGTTTACAATGTACCAAAATCACAAGAAACTTTGATATCATTTTTTATGGTTTTTCAAAATTGAAATTGGAAAAATTGTTAGAACTTATTCTCAAAACAATTCCTAAGGACAACATGATTAGTCTTGTCATTCTCTTTACTACTTTACAGACCTCAAAGCTAACAAATTTTATGAAATATGTATATAATGCTTTACAAATACCAAAAGCAAAGTGATTATAACAACCTAGTACACCAAATATGCACAACTTCACAATTGATGCAGGATTCACCATCAGCACCAACAGTATTATCATAAATAAGATTTAATTTATGGTCATCAAGGGATAATATGGTTGACTTCATTAACTAAGCTTTATACTAATAATGTTAGCATGGCAATGGAAATTAACCATCTGTCTCAGCTTCATATTATTACCTTCTCCAATGCTTCTTGGGACACAATCAAAAAGATTTAATGACATCTAATTAATATTTCATGGCAGCAGCAAAGATATATGTTAATTCATTTGATGTCCACCACCAACCATTTTTCTCTCCTTTTATTCATATCACCTTTCTTCAATCTTTCATTCCCTAACCCACTACTAATGTTAGCATTGGTGTATTTGTTTACAGAGATTATGTCTCCAATCAGATAGTTACAAACTTACAAACTGTTCCCACATGTGTCATCCAAAGGATAACAGAAACTGTCCTCTTTGACAGTGATTGATTCAAGCATCACATAGTTAATTGATTGGCGAATTTCAGCATTTTGCTGCAATAATAAATCTATCCATACAACATATTTTATTCACATTTATCAGATTTGCTTTTACTTATCATATACTGATGCCTATACAATGCTTATGTTAGAAAGGCTTACTTTTGTTACCTTTAACAGGTTGGTAGTAACATCAAGGAAAGCCAAAACAATATTCATGTGACTTGAGGGCTTAAAGCTGGGATCAAGGTACAACTGTATTTGCAGTGTCTGCCAAATTATTACAAAACTGAAATCTAAAAGAACAAAAGTCAAACCTTTGCAGTTCTTGTAGCAGAAACTTGTTCCACCTTATGTATAAACTGATCAAATGAGTAGTAAGGCAACAAACGGGAATGCCATTCACTGTACAAGCCAATTAAGTGCCCCAAATCACTAACCTACAAAATGATACTGAGAACTTTAATGTAAAAGAACATTATAGCATTACAAGAACGAATGATTGATGATCAAAAGAGGAAGAAAAAACCAATAAGCATTTGTCCATCCAATTCCTTATAACCAAAATTTATTTCATTCACAGGAAATTAATTAAGAAGAAAGCAATGACAAGAAGGAATTTCAAAAGAAGCAATGGCTTTTATAAATCACAATTTACAATTAGTTTTTCAGTTGCTTTCTGATGATGTCGCTGTCCACTACAGCTGCCAGGCAAATTCACAGTCCTCAGATGATAATTATAACCTTATCATTTATAATTGAGAGAGGAGGGATATTAGAAGGTCCTTTACCTTTCTAACATTAAGAGTAGTGCCGTGAGAAAACCTTTCTCACATAAATTATATTGACCAAAGAAAAATTACAAAACCACAGGATAGTGTGGCTGCTGTTACAAGATTAAGTAATTGGTTATTTTGACACTGCAATGACATCAACAGGGGTCACAGTTAAATACAGAACACACATGTCCACAGACGGTCATTTAAATTGACCTCTTTTTTCTTTCTACATCTCAAAATAATGAATAACCGACTGCTTTTATGCACCACTGATTCCAACATACAACTCTCCTATAACTGGCATTACACTATAATAGACAACCAAGCAATGAATTTCTGTCCATACCAAGCTAATGAATAAGCAGATAGATATATTTCCAAAACTCAGTATATTCACAAGGCCAACACATATTAGCACACCATTTTCATTTTGTTACAAACCCATTCTAGCCAAAAGGATAGTTGTAAGCATCAATCATTCCTGACAAGAACAAATAAAGCCTACTGTTTTTCACAGGAACCAGGTTCCAGAACGATAATACCTTGAGCTTTCTCAACTCAATCACAGAATTTTAACTATCAAGTGCTTCTTCACATAGACATATAATTCTTTTAAGTAATAATGTTCTTGTTTATAGGAGAACCGTAATCTAAAGGCTCTATAGAGCAGGGATTGCCGATATAAAGAGGGGAAAAATGGTAAATACCTCATGACCTCGGCCGCGAAATTTGAAGTTGCGAGGGAAGTGTCGAAGGATGAAACCGAAGCCATCATCGGAGAGAAGAAGATTAGGTGTAAGCTTTGGCCTAGTCCTTGGCAGTTTTTTTGTCTTTTCTTTAACTCCTACTCCTCCGGTGCTTGTTGAAATACTCCGACCAACTCCGAGGGTGTTATTAGAAGCGACAGGGGCTGAGGTCGAGGATGAGGACGATGGGCAGTCACGTGACCAGTGTCCTGGCCGTCCGCATTTGAAGCAACCCGTCGGCACTGCTGCAGATTTTGTTTTCTCCATCACTGTTCATTTCTTTACGCCTGTTGTTGAAATCAGATCTATCGACTATAATAAGGTCCGTTTGGCGGGAATGAAAAATCGTCGGAGGGAATTTGGAAAGAAGGAATATGAACGGATTCTTGAAATATTTTATTAATGGGCCATTCGCGGCCCAACCCATGGCCAATATGTTTATTAACAAAATAATTAAATTTAAAGAAATAATAAACATTATTTAATGTACTAAAAAATAATAATATTTTATTACAGCCCGCAAAGCTAAACATATATTTTAGTAGTACTGATGTCAAATAATTATTTATACACACACTAATTGATTAAAAAGATTCATTAACTTCAATCATTTTCCTTTAATTTTTTGGTATAATCAATATCTTCTTAATTATAATTATTTTTATCAAAACGCATCTATGTGTTCCACATCGATTTCAGAGGATGGTCTTAAAGGATTTATATGAGTTTAGACAATCTTTTACTTTTAAGTTAATTTTTATGATAGAGTTTAAGTTCACGTTCATATCAAATAGTATAGAGTCTAACATCTGCAAGTTATTAGATACGTGTATAAAGGTTCTCTGTAAGAAAATATACAGTCTAAAAGGGTCGAGAATGATGAATGCTAAATCGATTTCAAAGAGTAGTTTTAAGGAGTTTATATGAATTTAGACAACCTTTTACTTTTAAACTAACTTTTGTAGTAAAGTTTAGGTCCAGATTTATATAATCATCAATTAAACAAATAAATTAGGATATTTTTAAAAATAATAGGACTAAACTATATATTTTATCGCACATTAGAATTGTGTAGGTTCTTTACCTTACTTCTAGTGTAAGGTATGGTGTCCTTAATCAATAAATAACAATTCGCTTTCATTTTAAAAATTAAAACAATTATTTGTTCTTCTATAAACTAGTGTAACTACGGCTTGTTTGGCACTCAATATGGGCATGAAAATTGGAATTATTTTGATAAAACATTATTTTAAACCTTAGTTTGTTGCATAATTAATTTGTTAGTATACAAAAATTTTGTAATATTAAAAATATAAATTTTTGGTGCAAATTATTTAAATTTAATTAGTGTGCTAAAATAGTATTTATTATTATATTATTTATTTTTAGCATAACTTTAGTATTACAAATTTTTTATACAAATTGATGTAAAAGATAATATTGATTAATTAAAATATAAAATTAATTATTAATGATAAATAATGTGAATATCGTGCCCCGATCCTAGTCGACCACGTAACAATCGTCGCGAATCTCAAAAACACATCCTATCACTTAGAATACACTCCTAGAACCTACAAGGCATTAGTACCTGTTTTCAAACTTATTTTCAAAAATAATACAAAATAATATAAAATAGAAGATTTTCAAACATAAATGTATCACATATGTATTTTCTCAAAATACATTACAAAATACTCTTGACCAAGTCAAAATACATCAAATCACTTTATTACAAATATTTTTACATACAGTGGACCATAATGTAAAATCCTGAGTCGAGTACCTGAAAATTATGCTGAAATCTCGCTTTAGCTATGTTATGCCGCGTCCGACTACACTAACCTGAAATGAAAAGTGAGGGGTAAGTATTTGAAAAAATACTCAGTGAGTAGACAAATAAATAAAACAAAAAATAAAACCTCAAACACTGATTACAGAACATCCTCGTAATCATACAAATCAAACATACTAAAATATGGCATTATATACATGTTTAGAAAATCGATTTAATCTCAAATATGTATAGCCCCTCGATTTATAGAATCTCACCCACTCATCTGAGCTGTATGGTCGATTCGTAATCCTAGTTAGGGATGTGTGCCCATGTCTAATATAATAAATAAGGCTAGCATGCTTTAGCCTAGATATGTGGATTCCACCCATCCCATCTTGGACTGTATGGTCAATCCATATTCCGGGTCTATTAGATTCCACCCAGTCCACATAAGCTGTATAGACAATCCTCACCCCTAGATCTATTGAATTCCACCCACTCTCTAAGAGCTATATGATCAATCTTCACCCATAGATAGTAAATGACATGGCACACAAAATCATAAATCGATATGAATGGCCCATCAGGACAAATCAAATAACTGCTGGCTCACCAGGCCAAAAATATCTTCTGTGGCTCACAAGGCCAAAATAATAAACAAGACATGTTGGCTTATAAAGTCAAATCAACAAATATGACACCTGGATCATTACACTCAACTATGCCACATTCATATATATATAAATAAAATAGCCTCTGGCCTCAAAATCATAATATCATCAAGTATAAGCATAATAGGCCTCCAACCTCATATTCATGACAATCTAGGTTTCAAAACAAACCTATCTATCACAAACAATGGGCCCTCCCAGCCACCACACAATATACATCTAACGCCTCCTCATTTCAGTTATGTATCCATATACACACGTTTATATATATATATATATATATATATATATATATATATATA
>JAVXUL010013167.1:0-12268 GCA_035590515.1 Trichilia minutiflora | reverse complement strand
TTCATCCTTGACCTGATTAAGAACACAAAAAACACAAACCAAATAAAATTTATCCATAAAACACAATTTATCACAATGAAATGAGGGAAAATAAGCATGAAAATCATGAATAAAATACAAGCTAACATGTATATATATTTTCCAGGAGCAGAACAACAGTATATTTATATGTTATTTCCCAGTCAACAATAGATATATGTAACGTTAAAGGTAGAGAAGACGATAAGAGAGGAGAAAAGTCTGGGCGTTCATATGAACGTTTTAACTAAAATTAATGAGATTTTAATGTGAACGTTATAGCTGCATTTAAAGAGAATTTAATGTAGACACAAAATAACTACACATACAAGGTGTAGGATACTGAATACTTAACGTTATAATATTAATACTTAATTAATAATAAAAATAAAATAAAAATCATTTTACAAAAACAACGTAGGATAGTTGTCTTTAAAATAACTACACATATATATAACAATCCCCCACATATTTCAAAAGACTTTAAATTGCTGGGAAAAACTTGAGTGTACATGCATCGAATCTGATGTCTTTTGGACTATAAACCAGACCTAGAATGATAAAACATAACATACAAGGTTATTGGTGAAACTAATAGTTTCTATGAACCAAAACCTTTGTTGTATGTTAAAATTCTATCAATCACATTACACCCCTATATTTCTTGTTGTTAACGCTGTTTTGCACAAATAGGCCATGCGCTCGCCTGGTATTTCATGAGTGCTCTAGAGATAATGCCACAATCTCATAGCAGTGGCCCCACTTCAAACTCATATAGGTGATTTTCATCAAGTGTATACTACACTTTATACACTACCCATAAGAGATATAAAAATTATTAAGAGCTTTAAACTCATGCTCTCATATAATGTAGACTAGCACAACTTATACCTTAGGAAGGGACCAAAGTAAAGTGCTAACAGAATTAATAAGTGACTTGTTATTACCCATATAAACCTTTTTCATGAGATCTCCAATCATAAAGGTTGGGTTACCACCACTGTTAATTTTAAATTGGCTTAAGTCCCATTCCCCTCGACGTTTCATTTATTAGTTTTCTTCTCAAAGGTTTAGTTAGAGGATCAGCTAAATTTATTTCTGACTTCACATAATCAATGGAAATAATTCCATCTTTTAGTAATTGTTTCACTACATTATGTCTTAATCGAATATGTCTATTTTTACCATTGAAAGTTTAATTCTTTGTAATGGTTATTACTGCTTGGCAATCATAATGCATAGATACAGAAGGTGTTGGTTTTATACCTAATGGAATATTTGCTAAGAAGTTTCTCAACCACTCAGCTTCATTACCAGCCAATTCCAGAGCTACAAACTCTGACTCCATATTAGATTTTGCAATAATTGTTTGTTTGAAATCACCTAAATCAGTGTGAATTAAACTTAGCAATTCAAATTCTCTTTGAACAGATTTGCGAGGCTTCTTTGTTAATTTAGACTCAGCACATATTTGACATTTATCCATATAAGTATTACTTATTCTAGAAATTAAACCAACTTGTTGCATTTTCTTAATATAAGATATATTAACATATCCTAATCTAGCATGCCACATATCATAAGAATCAATCAAATAGGCAAAACTAGATGCATTTTCATTCATAATTTTTGAAACATTAAGTACAAAGAGTCCCTGATTATAATAGCATTTGCCCACAAAAATATTATTTTTAGTTATTATAATCTTGTCAGATTCAAATGACACCTTAACCCCACCTTTTCCTAACAGAGCCACAGAAATTAAATTTGCCCTAATGTTAGGCACATGAAGTACATCATTCAAAGCCAAAATCTTGCCAGATGTGAGTTTGAGAAGAACTTTTCCTTTACCAAAAACATTGGTAGTTCGAGAATCACTAAGATAAACATGTTCTTCTGCTTCCCCTACTGGAGTGGAGTGGAGGAGGTAAACACATCTTTGTTTGAACAAATATGCCTAGTAGCACCAGAGTCTACCACCCATTCTTTCATATTGGCCAGAAGATTAGCTTAAGAAATGACTGCAGCAATTATGTCATCTCCTTCGACCATGTTTGCTCATGGTTTAGGAGGATTATCATTTCTCACTCTCTTTCTGCATTGAGATGCATGATGACCTGGCTTTCCACAAACAAAACAAGAGCCTTTCTTTTTGAAGATGGGATTAGTAGCTTTAGGCATGTAATCGGGTTTCTTATTTTTGTACCTTTTGTTTTGCTTGTTGGATTTATCCTGCACCAGGTGTGCTTTTGAGGCCATCTCCTTTGCTGTTGTAGCTTTGAATTCTTTCCTATTGGTATCTTCAATTATGATGTGCATAATCAAATCTGCAAGTGAAAGTTGCTTATGTTTGTGTTTGAGTAGTTGCTTGTACTCCTTCCATGAATCTGATAGCTTTTCAATCAGCAATCCTACAATTAATTCATCCTGCAATGTGATATTTTCAGCCCTTAAATCCTCGAACAGTTTGTGGTACTCATTGATCTGCATCTTAATGTCTTTTTCATCTGTCATCTCTCATTTGTAGAAATTTTCAATAACAAATTTCTGCTTTCCAGCATCCTCAGCAGTATACTTAATATTCATAGAGTCCCATATCTCCCATAGAGTCCCATATCTCCTTTGCTTCTTTGTAAGAAAATTAGACATCAAATAAACCATTAGATAATGTGCTAACAATCGTATGCCTACAAACCTTATTAGCATGTGTCCATGCATCCAAAAGCTTTGGGTCAGCGGTAGGTTCAGGTTTGGGGTCTGTTAAAGCAACAGCAACACCATGCATGTCCAGAATTGATAACACACACTCCTGCCACCTCTTGAAGTTCTGTCCTTCAAAGACTTCAATTTTTGAGATATCTGGGCATGGTTTGATATAAGGGATTGGAGGAACCATCGGAGTCGTAGGGTGTGGCAGAGCAGCAACAGCAGATTGACTCCCAAAATTATTTTGAATAGAATTGGGATTAGTAGCAGAAGGGTTCACAGGAGAAGTATGGTTGTTGGTATCCATAATCCTTAAGATTGTTAACTATTTAGTAAGAATATAAAAGAATAAAGGATTAAAACCTGAGACGTAGATGTAACACACTGTCTTTAAGGATTATTTGAATATCCTCGGGGTTTAACAAGTTCCTCTTGTGTATATATATTTTTTCAAGAGCAAAACAACAATATCTTTATATATTATTTCCCAGTCAACAGTAAATATATGTAACGAAGAAGATAAAAGAGGAGAAAAGTTTAGGATTAACGTTTATGTGAACGTTTATGTGAACGTTTTAATTGAAATTAAGGAGATTTTAATGTGAACGTTATAGTTGCAATTAAAGAGATTTTAATGTGAACGTTATAACTAAAATTAAAGAGATTTTATGTAAGCACAAGTGAAAAGATAAGGTTTAACTTAAATATAATTTTAAAATAATATTAATACTTAATTAATAATAAAAATAAAAATAAAAATTATTTTACAAAATAACATAGGATAATTGTCTTTTGAAATAAATAAATATATATATATATATATATATATATATATATATAACAGTTTTACAAATATTATGTTATTTTTAAAAGATCTAGAAAGTGATTTTTAATTGATTTCCAACTTCTCAAAGAAGTCTGAAGACTGACTGGCCGAGCCTAAGTGTTTATGGTTGTCCTGAGAAAG
Source organism: Trichilia minutiflora (assembly GCA_035590515.1). Taxonomy (NCBI): domain Eukaryota; kingdom Viridiplantae; phylum Streptophyta; class Magnoliopsida; order Sapindales; family Meliaceae; genus Trichilia; species Trichilia minutiflora. The sequence continues at coordinate 8,577 of JAVXUL010013167.1, read as the reverse complement.
AAATCTTCAGTTTGCTTGATACACTCTGCTTTTTCGCTTTTTCTTAGACATACTTTTGAGTTTGAAAGACTTGCGTTTAACAACTGGGAGACAATTTCCTTTGATATACTTTTCCTGCTATGAAATCTGGGCAATTGTTCACGATAGTAATAATTCTATCGAATGCTTCTTGTTTGGTTCGGTATCATTTGATTATTCTCATCCCTTAATTTGAATGATAATCAGCTACCTTTTAAGACTATTTTCTGCATATACCTATGCTTTAACATGTCTGTGGGGATGGGTTTGGCTTTATGCAGTCAGGTTTTCAACAGCAAAATAGTTTCTTTCTTCTTATTTCTTTTTCTATTTATTTTCACTCATTTAATATTTTGTTATGCTTCTATTAGAGAAAAAAAAAATAGTATTGTATATTTTTCTAGAGCCGTAGGCTTGGGTTGAAGGGAAAAAAGGATATTTCTCATATCCGTTAGGTTTGTGTGAAAGCCTAACACTAGTAAAAACAAAATGTTCTAACTTTTATTCGACCAGAATTGCTGAAAAACTTGTTATTAATGAATTATGCTATGGTTTTCAGATGTTCATTAAATCATGCATTGTTTTTACTTTTTACCTTTTTCTGTTTTTTTATTATGGGGTAGAAGGGTTGTTACTATTTGCTCTTTGCCTCCCTCATTGCACAAGATGAATGTCTTCTCTTGATGTGAAAAAAAACAACAACTATTGTCTATTGGAGTACAAAATTTCTTGAGAAGTAACAAAAAGTTGTTGAAGCAGGCTTTTGATCAAATAATAATTTGCACTTAATTAAAGATGATTAGACAATTAGGATTAATTGAATGTGGAATCAGTTTTTATCTTGGGGCCGTTGACCATCCCTGTTCGCTACAAACTCCCATTACCTAGGGCTACTGGTTACACCCTTCGACCACCCCTGGTGGTCCTTAAGAAATTGCAATGGACCTCTCACAAAATTGATGTCATAAAAACTGCTTTTCGACCGTGTCATTGTTTCATGAAGTTGACATGAATTTATGGGGCAATCAGGACCAGTTACATCCAAAAAAAAGTAGTGGATTTTATTGTTTTTGTGATAAGAAAACTCATTGCGTTGGTGATTTTGAGATGACACTAACAGTCTTCTATTCTATTCTCTTGAAAAACTTTGATGTTTGCACTGTACTTAGCCAATAATGCAGTCTCTTTTAGATCTTCTTATCATCACTTTCACGTATGCAGGAGTTTTCAACCAGAACCAGCGTGCATTCTTGGCCAATTCTGGAGCTAAATGAATGGTTAGATTAGCAGCTATGCTTACAGGAGTATTGTTTTGACAGACCAAAATAGCTTGAGTTTTCAAATCTTTACAATAGTTTTCTCTTATTACATAGGTTATGAGAGATGGTGTAAAACTTAAAAGGCACTTTCAAAATGAACAGAAGGAGCACATTATGCATTGTGAGGATGGGATGAAGGGACTTTGAAATGGAAACGTGAGATCAATATAATCTGGTCTGAATTTGTAAAGAGTCTTCATAAAAGTCACTTGTTTGTTAGCATTGCTCTTAAGGGTTTTTGTCTCAGAGAAGTACAGAGAGTGGTTGTAAATAGTCCTCCATGATTGATATTAGCAGAAAATTCCAATGTTTGTTGAAATGACCTCAATTCATGAACGAAGTGATGGGTTCTGAAAGCAAGAGCCAGCCAGCTCTTCAATGAATAAATGCTAAGAAGACTGATGGTGATTATGTACTAGTAGATGGAGACTGAGACTTGTAGATTTTGGACCAATTCATCAGTCATTTTCACTACCATTCTTCACATATAGGCTTTACCCATTAGCAATTCGAGTGAAATAATTAAAATCTGATTTTATTTGCTGCGACAGGTCTATGAAACTAGGTGGGGTATTAACATTCAATTTGATCCATTTGTTTGACAATGAAATAATTGAATACTCGATAGAGCTAGAATAGAACGAAGACTATGGAGAAAATTTGTTCTTGAGCCTTGACCATGAGTGTATTTTTTGAATGTGATAATAAGAACTTTGAAAATTTTGAGAATAAGAGACCACTTTTAATTGTTGTCTTTGAATTGTATTGCCAAATGAATGATTAGAGGAGCCGGTCATGCATGATGAACAAAATAGAGGCTAAGGTTCGGCAGACCAGAAACATTAGTTACTGGGATTAATTATATTTTAAATGTCAAGATTGATAATCACGAGATGGATGATAGAAAATTAGGAGGGACAAGATAAGAAATGTAGTTTCTAGACTGGATGTATGGTCGAGTGAAGTCTAATGATCCCTTAATTTCCGTTGTCTATTACACACTGTAGTCTTGGCCATAAGCGTGTTGTTAATTATAATTCCAGCCGAAGTCATATCCAATTAGTTCGTGGATCCTCGTCAGATTTGTGGGGCAGAGAAACAAAAATGGATACAAAAAAACGTGAGTTGTTTAATGCATTTTCTTTTGTTTCATTAAAATCTGTCGTTTTAACTGTCACAACACACGAGCATTGTTGTGTGATGTGGGCACAAACAATCTCAGTAGTTGGGGGTAATCCTAATTTCTAGGCTTTGTTGGATGGAGATTTAACAAACAAATCCAATATGTAGAAAATAATGGAGTACCCGGCCATAATCGTAATCAGCCCTGTATAATCCTCGATCAATTGGTTCCAGAATTTAGGTGAAAATTAAAATCACGTTTAACAAATAATGTAGTGCGGGCTGGTTCAGGATTTGGCAATCTTCGCGAGTGAAAGAATCAAATTTTTTAAAAAAATCATAAATAATTGAAATACCAGCCAGCAGTCAATGATGAAGAAAAGATTGAAAGAGACGAGCCATGAGTTTTCAGGATCACACATGTTTCAGGTGATGTGCATACTGCTAAACGATATAAAATAGAGTTTCGTGATTACATTATTAACAGAAAACCACGTGATCTGACATGCCTTTTGACACAAATCAATTGGATATGAGTTTTGGATGGGCTTAAGCAGAGTCGGCCTGACACAAGGTCCTATGACATAAGTGTACAGATTGAGCCTAGGAAAACTACAGACCCATAAAATCCAACATATATCCTGAAAAAGTCTTGAGTTCTTAGTCTGCAATTCATCTGACGGGGGTGACTTTCTCATCACTTGAGCTAAATCTGCTCGTGAGCAGCTTTAATTTGGATATATTTCATTTCTTTGAATGGAATAATTAAAGCTGGTCTAGTAGCTCAACCTACGAGAATTGAAATGGGTGGTTGTTGCTATTCTCTCAGGAAAAGGCATACAGGCTTTCGGTTTAGGTGCATCTCATCCTAGGCAAATTTAACTTGAGCAGAGCTTAATTTAACAGTTTCACTGTTGTGCATTTAGGATAGTTGGATATGATTTTGTACTGTTTAATGATATCGTGAAAACCGGATTTCTGGCGCATTTATAGAATGAAAAACCGCATATCAGAGTCCCTTCAACAAAGTTAGTGTTTTATTATTATTATCATTATTTTAAGGTAGATGTTACGGTATATGAATGTGCTCAGGTTGAGAAACAAGCCAATTCCATTGACAACTTGGGCCGGAATTTTTTTATCCGAAAAACCAAGATAAAGAGAGCGAAAGCCTTTTTGTATTCTAAAGCCTCTGCAACACCTGACGTTTGAATTAGTTTATGGTTTCATGGTGAGTGTGGTGTCAGCTTTGCTGAAGTTGTTCCAAACTTGTTTTCAGTTTCAATAGATTCATTAATTGTATTTGGTTGAAAGTAAGTCGTAACCAAGAAAAATGGCTGCCAAAAACTTAAAAACCTGCGAGTAGAAATCTCATTTGATTCCCAAAGGTCAACCTTTTGTTTACCTTTTTATCATTTTGTGTTTTTTCTTTGCACGTTCACTCTCTCTCCTCAATCAGCTTTGTTTATCTGTTGCAACTTGCAACTGCTGATTTTAACTTCCTCAACTTCTTCTGGCCCACAAGTGGCCACACCAAGATTCTATAATATGGGTTCCTTTTCTACCTTATTTTATCGCATTTATTTCTCTTATAAATCTCTCTCTTTACAAAAAAGGCTTCTCAACGTCTGGAAAAACAAATCGATTCGCTTCTTTCGTCTCTCTTCTGTCTTTCTTCTTGTTTCGATTGCCAATGGAGGACTCTATGAATTCATATATGCAGCACCAAAACGCTGTTGCTTCCAAAGCAACATCAGATAAATCTAACGAGGAAGAGAGTGGTTGGACTGCTTACTTCGAAGATTTCTCATCAAACGATAATAGAGAACATAGTTACTGCTCCGGTTATGGTAGCCCTTCTTTGGTTTCGGATGCTGCTTCTTGCGCTGAATGGAAATTATCCCAAAATCAACATCTTCCAGCCTGTTCTTCGATTCCAAAGAAGTTAAAGTTCAAGAAAACAAGGACCAAACAAATTTGTGATGATGATTCTTTGGAGGATACTGCAAGTTCTCCTGTCAATAGTCCCAAGGTCAGATTCTAATACAATTTTTGTTACTCTTTTCTTTGTTTTATATGTTTTCATAATCCTTTGAATGATTAACTTCTCTAACCTTTCTCAATATATTCATCAATAGGTCAGTGATTTGGAACCGATTAATATGAACCTCAGGAAGACTGATGACCATATGTATAGTTCTCTGGTATACTTATAATATACGTTTCAATTTAATTTCATTTTACATATAGACTTGTTTTTTTTTGGATGGTTAACCTAAAAAATTACATGGGTTCTGTTAATTATTTGTAGGGAAAAGAAGTTACTTCAGAACCCCAGCCCAGAGAAAGAAGTATGAATTTCAATATTGGGAAGAATGATTGTGCAGACTTGAAGACTAGAGGCTTATGCTTGGTTCCTCTGTCCATGTTAATTAACTATCTTAGTTAATTAATTTCATATCATTCTCTCTCGTATCTCTTCTCTCGTATCTTTTCTCTCTTCCCTGTAGAACAACTTGTCAGACATGTATAAAAAAACTTTCTGGCAATCTATAAGTTAATTAATTATTACATATCTCTACGATGCTTAACCCAGTTTTCAATCCTGTTTGCTGTAAATATTAACTAAAAGAAACAAACAGAAAGTTTTACGTAAAGTAAACCATGTGAATATCATTTTCACTAATATTACCTAATCTCATAGAATGAACGAATATAAGAAAGAAAGAAACACATAATACTATTATTAATCAAGAATATAAAAATTAAGCGTATATATAATATGTTTTTAATGAGTGTTACTGAACCACTTTTGGGTAACTTTCAATAAATATGTCACTGATGACCTCAAATTTTATTACGTGTCTGTGTTTTACAAGAGTAAGAACGAAACCCTCTCTTTTTCTGTTCTTTTAAATAATTTATGGGTGGTTTTGGGAGACGAATGAGGCACTTCAACTTCCGTGAGATACAGGGAAATTACTAATTATAATAAGAATATTAGAAAAGCTGTGAATAAATATATTAAGACGGAACAAACCATTGTTTTCACTCCTTCAAAACATTCCTATTTATAGGCATAAACGTCGTATATATCATAATAATTCAACGATTTCTCTCTGTCGTCATTTCCCACTTCTAGGTTTGACAAATGATACATATTCCTTCTAGTAAACTCTCCTGCCTGCGTGACCTCTTTCTAGTCAATTAATTACCCACTTTAATTAGTAAAATAGTTTGTCAAAAGCAAATGGCTCGACGTATACCTTGGGAAATGTTTCCAAAGGAAATTGAATCAATGTGAAATAAGCTATAAACTCAGAAAAATGTTAGAATAAGGTTTCATAATCAATTAGTGTTGTAAGATTATTATATGTTTAAATGGACAGATGTTTTATGATTTGGGTATATATAGCAGAGAAAAAAAAAAGTACTGTGTGCAGGCAACTAATCAATACAATCCCCTTTTTTTTAATATACGTATAAATTTCTTCATTGACCCTATACAAAGAAAATAAAAATAGAATCATTTGTATATGAGAGTGGATATGTTAAATATATATACAGATGATCCATTATTCAAATTGGAATGATAGAATCACTAACCGAATCCAAAAGGGGATTGGAGTTTCTTATACCCTGCATGTAAACAAATATAAAATTGAAAAGTAGATTGATAGGTTTAAATATTAATTCATTTGCAACCTCTTGCAGGCCATTCATTTAAATTATACAGATAGGACTGCAATCGAAAGACCCCTCCATGTGCGAAAGCATTAAAGGCAGGTGAAAATACAGAACAGAAAAGGGAGATGTGCTGTGCACAGAGTTGTTAATTAAAGGACAACATTCAGCTATCGAAAATATCACCATATATTTCTCCAGCTAGTCCACTCCCTTCAATCTATGACATTCTGATCTCCTCCTCCTCCTCCTCCTCCTTCTCCTTGTATACGATTCCTTACCATCGAACAGTAATAACAATATAATTAGGCTGTTTGTTTATTAATTAATATTTTATTCGATATTTGTGGTAGAATTTTATTTTATTTAGGCTAAGCTGTTGATAATTAATATGATAAAACGACAAGGTAGTTGATGTTAAATAAAGAACTAATTTACCTAATTAAGGTAATGTTTTGTCGCTATATTGCAAAGCATATTTGGAACATAAATTGCGTATGACAACTGGATATTTATTGCTTAGTACCACTGAGTCCCTTCAAAGAAAGAAGAGGAAATAACACGCACTGTCTTAAATATACACAGCCTCAAAAAGGATGAAACAGAAACAAAAATTTACCCACTTTCAAATCCTTACAATAATAATAATAATTAAACAAGATGATTTTCTAGATTGTTGTGGAAGAAAATGTGGTAATTTTCTTAGTTAATTTATACCTGTAAATTTAAAGGGAGGATTTTTGTGTCACATATGAGTCAAACGACTCAAACCTAAAATATTATGATATTCGACAATTCAACTTGGGGGTGCCTTCTTTAATTAATAAGCGTCATATCCGATTCAAAAATTTGTTCTTAGTCTCTTGCTTCTCTAGCAACCATTAGATATAGGGGTGGACGTTGTTTTGAATTAATTTAAACTTAAATTTTAAATTAATTTAAATATATTGGTTTGAATTTATTTTAATCTAGAAATCAATTCAAAATTTTTTTGAACTGATTCAATTTTCTATTTAAATCAATTTAGATTGGATCCATCAAAAAAGGGGATCCATTTAAATCTAAATTTCAAATTCATTCAAATATATCGATTTGAATTTAGTCTAATTTAGAGATCAATTCAAAAATTATAGAATCGAATGAGTTTAAATCGGTTTAAATTAAATCGAATTGGATTCGTCCACCTAATTAGATAACTTTCAATCCACGACAGCAAAATGAGTATGACCCCTAAAACATATTAAAATAGATATGCTCAAGTAAATCAAAAGGAGCAATCCTTCTCTCTTTCTGTCTCTCTTTTCTTTCTTTTTTAGAATGTGAGTGTTAACAGTTGATTGATCGTTGTATAACTCTATTCTTACTTTTGATTATATTATTGTTAACAGTTGCTTGAAATTAAAATACTGTGACTGTTAATCTAAATTTAGAAATGACTCAATTCTTGTAGATAATATACTTGGCATGCATTATTTTCAAGTCATCATCATAAATTATATGATAATATACATATACATATACACACACACACACACACACACACACACACATTAAATGAAAGCAAAAACTAGAACTGTGTTTGATATTGGAATTTTCTGATCCAGAATATGAAATCGATAAAGAGAGGTCACTACTGGGATAGTCGCATGAAGTCAATAATACACAAAACCATATGTTAAATGGACAACCATTATCTAGTTGCCAATTGAAAGGAACAATCTTTTTATGAACCAGTGGTTCTATTTTAGATGGATTAGCAATTCAAGTTAGGTGATCAATCAAATAGTTAACAACCACTAATGATGTGAATTGGGTTTTGGAATGATAGATTACTTGTCTAATTCAAAATCTGTTTCAAAACAGTAGCATCACAAGATTACAATAGTTTCACTGTAGAATCTTTTCTATTATATATATTAATATTACTAATTCTTGCTTGCATTTTTCTTTAAAAATACTTTCGATATTGTCAAAATTCTTATAAAATATTTTAAAATATAATTAAATAAACGAAAAGGTCTTTACATTGCAATTGGGAACTAGAAAACAAATGTAATCAAATCTTATCACTTGTTTGGAAGGATGAATAACTTAGGGATTTTTAGTTATAATTCTTCATAGACTTTTGCTCCATTCTCTTGACAAAAGCATGAACAGATATTTCATGTACATAATTAATATCTAATGGTCCAAGTCATCACATCGTAATCCAATTAACCAGTTGAAAGTGTCCTTCTAATACAATTAATTATTTTATGAGTGTCATATGTTTTAAAATCATTTGTATATTGATGTTAGATATTTTCATTGCAATTGAATTACTATTTGGATATGTATAGTACATATTCATAAATGAAGAAATCGTTTCATTTTATATGTGTATGCTATTTTCTCTTACTAATTATATCAATGAAAGAGTACATATATGAACCTC
>JAVXUL010013126.1:0-12269 GCA_035590515.1 Trichilia minutiflora | reverse complement strand
GAGTTAATCATACTTTGAAGTGTAAAATGATAAATTTAACCTTAATACACATACACTTTTATGTACTCATCAAGATACATAGAATATCTCATGTATCCGACTCAGCTGCGATGACAAATCCAATTTACAAGCTAATAGGTCTATCATTTCCATAATGTCAAAGGGTCTAATATATTGAGGATGTAACTTTTCTTGATTTCTAAATCTGATTATTCCTTTCTAAGACGATACCTTTAAGAAAACATGATCACCTATTTCAAATTTCAATGCTCTGGCCCGATTATCATAGTAGGATTTTTATCTATCTTGAGTCACTTTCAATTTCTGTCTGATAATCTTAATTTTCTCGATGGTGATCTAAATCATCTCAATATTATTGAGCTTTTTCTTACCAACTTCATTCCAACATACTGGAGTTCTGCATTTTCTGCCATATATAGCTTCATAAGGCACCATCCCAATGCTAGTCTGATAACTATTATTGTACGCAAACTCTATCAACGATAGGTACATATCCAACTACCTGAAAATTCAATAACACATGCTCGAAGCATGTCTTCTAGCATTTGGATGGTCCTTTCTAACTGTCCATCAGTCTAAGGATGAAATACAGAACTAAAAGTTAACTGAGTGCCCAAAGCTTTTTGAAGTCTAGGCCAGAATCGAGATGTAAAACAGGGATCTCGATCTAACACAATGGTAATCGACACTTCATGCAATCTGATAATCTCGGTTATATATAACTTAGTAAATTTCTCTAAGAAGAAATTTATCAAAATTAAAAGAAAGTGAGCTGATTTAGTGAGTTGATCTACAATCACCCAAGTCGTATCGTGGCTAACCTGAGTCCGAGGTAACCCGACCACAAAGTCTATGATAATGTGCTCTTACTTCCACTTAGGTATCGATCGAGGTTGTAAGGTTCCTGAAGGTCTTTGGTGCTCTGCTTTGACATGCTGACATATCAAACATCCAGTCATAAACTCGGTTATACCCTGTTTCATCCCTGACCACTAATAACTCTCTCTGATGGTTTGATAAACTTAATACTGTCCAGGTGCATAAGAAATACAAAAATTGTGGGCCTTCTCTAAGATAGCCTCTCACAGTGCTCTATCATTGGGTACACAAACCCGACCTCTGAATGTCAAGATCCCATCCTGAGTAAAGTAGAAGTTACTCTCCTTACCATCTCTAATCTTCTGGCAAACCTTGACCAACTCACTATCTTGCATCTGACCATATCTGATCTGATTAACTAGGGTAGGTCTGATCACGAAATTAGCCATCAAGACTCTAACCTCATTATACCCTAGTGATACTCTTATCACTTTCAAATCCATCAACAAAGGCATATAAGTGGTGCGAACATAAGCCAAACTGGCTGATGATTTCCTGCTCAAAGCATCTACTACCACATTTGCCTTTCTTGGATGGTAGTCAATGAGATCATAATCTTTAATCAACTCTAACCAACACTTTTGTCTCAAATTCAACTCCTTCTACGTAAGCAAATACTTGAGACTCTTGTGATCAGTGAATATCTGGCACTGCTCCCCATACAAGTAATGCCTCTATATCTTTAATATAAAAACTACTGCTATCAACTCTAAGTCATGGGTAGGATAATTCTCTTTATGCTTCTTCAACTATCAAGAAGCATAAACTATAATCCTTTCATTCTGCATTAATTCACACCTGAGACCCTGCCTCGAGGCATCACTATAAACCACATATTCGCCTCCTAATGTAGGGAGTATCAAAATTGGTGCCGAAGTAAGACAGTTCTTTAGAGCTTGAAAGCTCTGCTCGCACTGATTGTCCCACTCAAACTTAATCTCTTTTCTAGTAAGTAGTATCAAGGGCGCAGCCAACAATTAAAAGTCTTCAATGAATCTCCTATAATATCCCACTAGCCCCAAAAACTACGGATCTCTATAACATTCTTTGACTGTTCCTACAGTACAATGGCTTCAATCTTCTTTGGATCCACAAGTATCCCACTATCAGACACAATATGCCCCAAAATGTTTACCTCTCTAAGTCAAAATCGCACTTAGAGAATTTAGCATACAGTTATCTCTTTCTCAAAGTCTAAAGTACTACCCTGATATATTGAGCATGTTCTCTCTTACTTCTCGAATACACAAGTATGTCATCTACAAACACAATAACAAACTTGTCCAAATAAGGGTGAAAAATCTTATTCATCAAATCCATAAAAGCTATAGGTGCATTTATCAATCCAAATTACATAACCAAGAGCTCATAATGACCATATCGAATTCTGAATACTATTTTGTGAACATCATCCTCTCTAATCCTGAGCTGGTGATATCCTAATCTCAAATCAATCTTAAAAAATACACTTGTATCTTGCAATTGATCAAACAGATCATCTATTCTTGACAATGGATACTTGTTCTTAATGGTCACTCGATTGAGCTGTCTAGAATTGATACATAGTCTCAATGTACCATCCTTTTTTTCACAAACAAAACTGGTACACCCCATGGAGACACACTTAGTCGGATAAAACCCTTTTCGATCAAGTCTTCCAACTGAGTTTTCAATTCTTTCATTTTTGTGGGTGCTATACGATAGGGTAGAATCGAAATTGATGTCGTCCCTAACACAAGATCAATACAAAACTTGAATCCCTATCAGGAAGTAACCCAGGCAATTCCTCCAAAAACACATCAGGAAATTCTCTAACCATTGGCATCTATTCCCAGCTAACTCCTAAAACTGATTTATCAATCACATGTGCCAAATATGATTGACACCCTTTCTATAGCAATCTCTTAGTCTCTATCATCAATATAATACAAGAAGGAAGTATCCTATGCTTGTCCGTAAAAATAATCTCTGGCTCTCCCAATCATTTGAAGGTCATTACCTTCTTAAAATAATCAATCGCAGTATAGTATTGTGACAACCAGTCCATGCCTAAAATGACATCAAAATCTTGGATTCTCAACGGAATCAAATCAACCTCAAGACCAGTATCTCCTATTCATACCTCACACCAGCTAAACACGATATTTTGAAGTAATCTCTGCCCCAAGGGCGTATAAACAACCAACTCTGATTCTAAAGATATCAGGTCTTTATTATTGTGCCGTGTAAATGCTATGCTAATGAATGACCTATCTGAACCAGGATCAACTGATATATATACTGGATGATCAAAAATTATCACCATACCTGTAATCACATCTGGATTACCCTGAGCCTTCTCTTAATTTATCATAAAAACCCGAGTCTGAACTCCTGATTGATTTATCAGATTACCCTAATAAGCAGATGTACTTCCTGATCTAGATTAACAAACACCCAAAAACTATGACTGAGGTATAGACTCCTATACACTAGAAAATCTCAAATCTTGCCTTGGCTTGCTAACTATCTCTGGTGTCCCCAAACTAAGACAATCTCTCTTCATGTGACCCACCTAACCATAATGATAACACATGAGAGGTAATCTGTAAAGCCCACTATGAAATCATTTACAATTGAAACATCGTCTCTTGTTCAATAACTTCTTGCCTGATCAAACTGATCCCGAATTAAAAGTACCAAATCAAGATGAGTGTTACTCCTTAGGGAAAAAAGGTGAAGAAACCCCAGGACTTGTTGAGTAGACACTTAAGGATCCATTACTGTGGCTCTTCTTTAAAGATTGACCTATTGAAACACTAAGATCCTTTCTCTTCTGATATCCAGCCCTGGATCTCCTTTCCCCAATCAATGATTCTGCTCGTAGGGCTAATTGCACTACCTATTCATAACTTTGCCTACCTGTCACTACCATTCTGTCTCTGATCTCTAAATTCAATCCAGCCTTAAACTTAGCACATAAGGTTTCTTTAGTGGCAAGTTCTGGAACAAACTCTGCCAACTGTCTTAACTAAGTCTCATAATCTACTACCGTTCTACCCATCTATCTCAAGTTCATAAATTCTTGCCTTTTCTGGTCACTATAGAAGTGAGTAAAATACTTCTCCTGAAAGGCTCTCTGAAAGTCTATCCAGGTAAGCTTAGCAGTCAGCCTCACTGATATGTTCTGCCACCAAGTGGCAGTACTCTGCTTAAGTAATCTGGTAGCCACTCTTAACTTTTCTTCATTAAACAAGTCCATATCACCCATATTTTATTGCACTATCCTCAACCATCTACTTACTTCTAAAGCGTCAGTAGTTCCACAAAAAGGAACATTTCTAAGTTGTCTAACTTTCTTGATCAACTTAAACAACTTTTGCATTGACCGAGAAGATTCAGCTTAAGCTTGATTTGGATTTGGCATCAAATTTTGTGTGCTCATAAATGCCATAAATGTGTTCCAGGTCTCCTGCAACCAAGAAAAATAAATATTTTCTTCAGGATTCTGCATCTGTGGTGGAGGATCCATAGAAACTTGCTCCTGCTTATAAGCAGAAGGTGGAGCATGAGATGATGCCTCTTGATCATCTCTAATCATTACATTCCTCTGAGCTCTACCCTTCCCCCTATCGGGTCGTGGCGGTATTTTTATACAAATAATTAATATATAACATATCAAATCAATAAATACAATTAACTCAACTCAAACTATGGTCCACTGATATAAATCTTATTGAAATCATCAAAATCTAAAAATCTCTAATAGTCAAAATCGAGAGAGTTCAAAAACATAAAATATAACTCACTCATAAAACCATAAGTTCTGATACCAATAAAATTATCACGCCCCAATCCTATTCGATCACGTGGTAATCATCGCGAATCCCAGAAATACATTTTATCAATTAGAATAAAATCCTAGGACACGCAAGGTTTTAGTACCTATTTTCAGAACTCATTTCAAAAATAATATAATATGAAGGATTTTTAATCACATGTGAACCAACAATTATATTCCCATACAATACATAACAAATATTTCTTAAAATATTTCTTACAATGAGTTTGTGGCCGAGCCAAAATATATAAAAACTTCAATATAATATTATTCTTGTTCAGTGGACCATAATATATATATTTGAGTTGAGTACCTAAAAACTGGGTAGAATACTTGCCTCTGTTATGTTATGTTATACCTGACTACTCTAACCTGAAATGGATGAGTGAGGGGTGAGTACTTAGGAAAAATACTCAGTTAGTAGATAATAAAATAATATAGCAAATGAATGCATACACTGATTACAGACATCCCTCATAATCATAAAATCAAGCAAGTGTGATGTGATATAATGAACATGACTATAAAATCGATATAAATTCAAATCTATATAGCCCCTCAGTCTATAGGATCCTATCCACTCTCTCTGAGCTGTATGACTGATCCGTAATCATGTAAGGGTATGTGTGCCCATGTAAATATATGGCTAACATGTTATAGCCTGGATATGTTGGATTTCACCCATCCAATCTTGGACTGTATGGACAATCTATATTTCTAGGTCTATTGGATTCCACCCGCTCTACCCTGAGTTGTATGGCCAATCCTCACCCTGAGACTATTGGATTCCACCCATTCTACTCTGAGTTGTATAGCCAACCTTCATTCATATATAAATCAATAACATGGCACACATAATCGTAAATCAATATCAATGACCCATAAGGACAAATCAATTAACTTATGGCTCACAAGACCAAAACATCACCCATGGCTCACAAAGCCAAAACATATATATGTAGCTATGTCACATTCACAAAACATTAATTAAAAGCATCGTTAGTAATTGGCCTCCGGCTTCAATTTCATAACCTCATATCATATTCAAAGAATATGCACAATAGGCCTCCGACCTCACATTCATAGCAACCAAGGAATTCATCATAATCCTAATGTTATCACAAAAAAAGGGCCAACTCGACCACCACACAACCTAATTCCAATGCCTCCTCATTTTAGTCATATATAAATATATCCATATGCTATACAATCTCAAGCATACTAATCAATTAAAAAGCATTTTATTAGACGAAAGAAAGAAAGTGTATCTACTCATAACTTTAAGGTAGTAAACCACCCACTTAATGTCCTTCTCGAATGGCGACTTTCTAGCCTCAACTATCGCACCTGGATACACACATGTATACAGATTCAATGATTTATCACAATATACATGCTTGATGCAATGCATGATCATGCTCTCTCTCTCTCTCCTAACTTACTTCCCATACACGTTCTCACCCCCTTTCACGTCATTCTCAGTTATTTTAACATCAATAAAAACACAAACCCTCTAATTTACTGATCCAATCGATAAATATAAAAATCTCTAGTTTTTTAGGATTATATAAACAGTGATCCAAGCTACATATTTCTTAATCTACGCGAAATGATAGCTCAAGATAGAAAAGTGAGTTTAGGGATAAGTTTACCCGAACTAGTAGGTGACCTTGGAGTTCTTTTTTGGGTGTTTTTCTCTCTTTGACTACTGTTCATCCACAACTCCTCTTTGGTGATTCCTCTCGAATCATTGATCAGAGCTCTGTTAGAGGAGGTTCCTGAGTTCTGGTGTTGATTCTAAGGTTATGACAAGTAAAATGGTGAAGTTTGGTGGAGATTTGATTGAGATCTATCCTTGACAAAGAGTGGAGAGTGTTTCAGACGAGAGAGAAAGGAGAAAATAAAATAAGGAATATGACCCCTAAGTTCTACATATAATGAGGCTCTGAAATGATCAAAATGCCCCTCTAAAATATGTTCAGACATGCGACACATCATCATATATCGATATATACCCTTCATATATTGATACTTTCTCACAGAAAAGAGGTCATTCACATTCTAGTCCGTCCATGTATCGATACTTTCAATCGATGATGGGTTCTAAGCTAAAAAATACCCTAAGTATCGATACCTCATCTTTTACTGTTTACAGTGTATCTATACTTCAATCTTTACTGTTTATCATGATTGTAGGGTATCGATACTTGTCTCCTTAGAGTATCGATACATTGAGTCTCACTGTTCATCACTATTTATAAAGTATGGATACTTTCGTCTCCTAAGCCAAGTATCGATACATCAACACCCCATGTATCGATACTTCTTCTATTTTCTCTATTTTGAGACAATAACTTTAAGTGACCATAACTTTTGATTGGAATATCCTTACAAAATCCATAATATATCAACAAAAAGCTCTCTCCGAGCTCTATAGAAATAATATGAATTTTTTTTAATTAGAGATGATTTTAAAGTCAAAAATCTAGTCCTTTCTCATAGACTCATATTCTATACTATACACCTTCTCAAAAATAAATTCAAGTATACCCACCATCTAATGCATGATCTACACTCGACATTATACGAGACATCTCATGAGAGATTTACTATAATGTTCATAAACTAAGGGACGGATTTCACATAATCAGTCATTGCTTTGTTAATTATCATCCAAAAAAAATTACAATCTCAATTCTTCATTGTAAACCAATAACATCATCGTTTATTGCTTTGACATATTTGCAAATAATTAAAAAATAGAAGAAAATAGAAAAAAAAATACAAAGTTTAGTAATAAACTAAACCTATCATGAAGGATCACTAGATTGATTACAACTTTCTGTAGATATAGTACTATGAATATTCAAATTCATTATATTTACAATAAAGTCATCCAAATTGACACTTGCACTTACTAAAATAATAACAAAAATATTAATAATAATAATATTATAAATAATTCAAATATTATAGCCACAAAAAATAAATAATTATATAAATTTATCATTTTCTCTAAACAACCAATCTCTTGTGCAAATCAATGCCTCTATTATATCTAGTTTAAGTGCACTCTGATATTGATCAAGCACCCGATCACCAATATTAAATGCCGATTTCGAAGCAACCGTAGATATGAGAATACTTAAGATATCATGAGCCATCATTGCCAAGTTAAGATAACGAAATTGATTGTCTTTTCAAAAGCTTAAAATATTAAGGTCAACATTTCTATCTACTCATGGTTCATCCAAGTAAAGTTTCATTTGATTCTTTTGAAAACAAGCATTATAATCCATGCTCTCAAAATCATTGAACTCCTATAAGATCTATAAATAAAAATTATGTATACACAATAAATAAATATTAAATAATCTTACAAGTAACAAATAGATGTGAATTTTACCTTTAGTATATCCAGGGTCTTGTTAAATGAAAGGTTATCACGTGCCACAGTTGAGCCAACAATAGAAGTAGATGTGGTAGTAACAAACGATCCAACAGAATTAACCATATACTCATTAAATAAAGAAACTAATTTACTTCGAACATGGTTAAATTCTACTAAATTTTGAGTATAAACCTTCTTGTATACAAACTTAACAAATGATATTTTGTATCGTGGATCCAAAATAAGTGTAATTGTTAATATAGTACAAAAAATAACCCAATACTTCGAATATTTAGTGATCATCTTCTTTTCCATATCCTCAGTTTCAATCAATTATTTCAAAGTCACATAAACAGCAAACACCTTGGAAAAATATAAATTTTCAGTAGGGTAACTTGTGCTAAAAAAATAAACAAGAATTTACTAATTTTCACCACTTTATCCCACTCATCTTCAAAAGGATAATGTTTATAATTAGAGTCACTTAATTGTAAGTGACAAAATGCACTTTTGTAATAAATAACACTTTCAAACACAAGATAAGTGGAACTCCATCTTGTTGGAACATCTTACCGCAATCCTTTCTTATAATCTAGAGACACTTGTTTAGTACAATTTAAGAATTTTTGTTTTCTTACTTGTGACCCTTTGATATATTTCACACTCTCACAATTTTTTTTCAATTGTTCTTTAATTTTTGTTAATCCATCTTAGACTACCAAATTAAGAATATGAGCACAACGATGAATATGAAAAAAAATCCCCACCACTCAGTAATGCTCCTTTCAATTACAATTAATTTTTCAACATATGAACACAAATATCATTACTTGAAGCATTATCCAAGGTCAATGAAAATATCCTTTTCTCAATATTCTAATCACAAAGCAATAATAATATCTTTTCAGCTAAACAAACTCTACTATGTGAAGGTGGCATATGACAAAAGTTTAGCACTTTTTTCTGTAAATTCCATTCTTTATCAATAAAATATGTAGTTAAACTCAAATAACCATTTGTGACTATGGATGTCCATAAATCAGAAGTTAATGATATTCTACCAGGATTTCTTCAAGCATATGTTTAATCTTGTCTTTCTCACTATAATACATCTTCGTCACATCTGATTTTATAGTATTCCTAAAGATAAGTGGGACTTGTTCTTGTAAATACTAAAAAATACTTCTAATACCCTCATACTCAACAAATTAAAATGGTAAATCATACTTAATCAAAGCAATAGCAAGTAATTCACGAAACACATCAGGATTAAATTTAAAAGAATATATCAACATACTCCCTTCACTTTTATCCAAACAAGTCTGACAAGGATCACATGGCATTGTCAATTTAGGACAAATAAACATTTGAGATAACATGTTACCTGTGTCACCCTTGCTTGTACACATGTAGGTAATGCCACACTTTTTACACTTTGATTTCTCTTTTCCATTTGGAAATGCCTCTTGCAATTTGTAGAAAACGTCCAAATGAGTGAAGCTAGTTTCCTTTTGTGTTTTTCTCCCTTTTTTTGGAAACTTTTTTTGCTTTCCTCTTCCAATTCAATTAGTTTATCTACACCATCACTTTTAACATTTTGAGAATAATCAACCATAATCTTAGTTGAATTCAATCTTTTTTCTAGAAAAACAAATTAAAATTAGATTACTATACGAATTGGTAGAAAGCTTGCCAATGTCTCACAAAAAGTAGAAAGCATAAGAAGCACAAAAGATTCTAAAGCAACATTCTTTAGAAAGCGACAGCAACACAGCCAGAATAAATAGAAGTCGAATTTTTGTAGTAAAGAGAAACAAAAATTCTATAAAATGATAGCAGTAATAGCTGCACCTAGCAGGAAACAAACCGAAGCAAGGCAATAAAAATATGGCAGTTCTGTAGGCAAACTCATTTTTTCCTTTTATTTAGAGACCAGAACAATATCAATTTAGAATTGTAAAACATTAACCGAAACCAAAAGAATAAAGGAGAACATAATATAACTAAAAATGGCTTTCTTAATCTTTTGAACTACAATGTAAGGAAACTGGAAGTCAATGAATTTTTATAACCTTCTAAACTACATTGTAGGTGGATTTTGTAGTCAAATAGACTTTTAGCAGGAATGACAATATATATCGGAGAATTAACATTTGTACGTTGATAAAGTGAATTGGATAAATGTTTTCTTATAAAGGGCATTGAAGTCCTAATTAAATCCATAAAATTAATTATTAGCACTATTTTTTTGTTTTTTATAAATTTTGTTATTGGATATATAAAGTAGAATTCATCGTTTATGGAGATCTTAATCACTTGTACTATAGGAAAAGGAAAAGGATTGTACTATAGGATAAGGATTGCATACTTACTACTAGTAGTCAAATGACAAAATTTTTAGCTTCCTCCGACTGTAACTAGTGAACTCAACTTGCTTGTTAAATATGTGCCCTTCAATTGCAACATAAATTATATTATAATAATGAGAAAATAAATTAATTTAAATTAACGACATTAATAAGAAAATTAAATAAATAAAATTAAATAAAAAATTGATGAAATTCTTTTGACAACCAAGAATGAAAACTACAATAACGGTAAATCTAAAGGTGAAGAAAAATTCACAATGACAGTAACCAAGAAATCAATTAATTAGCACCACATTGATGAAATAAATATTTTCCAATATCACTAAAATGATGAAAAACAAGTGAACTAGGTGCGCACATTAACGGTTTTGTTGAAACTAAACAAATAAACCGGTAAATCGTTATCCAGCATGTCAAGAAGGTAAGATTCAACACTAAAGAGCTTGAGATATATACCAAAATTAAGAAAAGATTTTGAAATACGTGCTGAGAGAGATTGGGAAAGGCTTGGTTCTAGCAGGCACAACCAGACAGAAAGAACAAACTGATAGCAGGTATTAGGGAGATCCCCTAATTTTCTTTATTAGAGTAGGGAGAACCTGAGATTAGAGAAAGAAGCCTTTAGGCCACGCAATGAAAGGAAGAATAGACGGTGAAAGAGTCTAAGAAAATTGAGATTTTAGGGTTAGATACTTAGATTAACATGAAATAAGGTCGTTTTATTTAATCGTTTTGATCTTAACCAAAACAATATCATTTTGATTAAAACCAAAATTTATAATTTTAGTCTCATCTTTTACTATTTTAAACGAATTTGTCTTTTACACAAATTTAACATGAATAGTATTCGTTTAGTTAATCGTGTCTTAAATAAATTGACGAATTTATAAGACTAAACACGAATTCAATTCGTTTAATAAAAGATTAACATGAATATGATTCATTTATTATTCATGTCATATTTTCTTAATACATATATGATTATTATCATCGAATTTATATTGAATAATTATATCATGACTCAAATTATCACCCCTAATTTTAGATGATCAGTAGTGTATTTGAGTGTTAGAGGCGGTGATGATATCATTAAGGTTAAGAGCTTTTCATAAAACTTCTTTTCTCAACTCATATATAGGTTTTCATTGTCCACTTGGAAGTTTACACATGAACACATGTATTTTATTGAGTTAGAAATGTATTATGCATTGAAATGGTTTGAATGTTTTATAAATTTTCATGATTTATTTTCAGGAAAAAGTATTTTATATGAATTAGATAAATACCTATAAAAACAAATGATTTTGAAATGTATAGGGTTGAAGATTTAATGTTTTAGATTTTGATTATGATTTATGATTGAAATAAGATGTTGTATTAGAAATAAATATATTTTAGATTTATTTTAAATAACACCAATGTCTTATAAGTTTGAGATATATTTTGACTATTAAAATATATATATCGAGGACGTGTGAAAATCATAGACGGGAGCATGGCAAATAAACACTAGTATTTATTTTATATAAACATTCGTATCTATATTTATATTTTAATAAATTTTTAATGAAAATTTAATTAAAATAGTAAAAGATGAGGTCAATGAATAGTATTATCAAGAAATTAATTACTATTTATTATGAATTAATTACGTTTCAATTATTAATAATTAAGATAGACAGAAAAATTCTTTAAATTTTTGTGCGATTTGAACATATTTTGTTTGTTTTGGAAATTGGAAAGAGTCAACCGAACAACAACAAATATATATTTTAAATTTAATTTTATA
>JAVXUL010013105.1:0-12269 GCA_035590515.1 Trichilia minutiflora | reverse complement strand
TTAATTCAGATTAACATTCATGAATTATACATTCAGATGCTACCTCACACATTTATATATGTTGGTGGGACCTTCACGGTAAGCTGTTACTGGAGAAGGGTGCGCTGAATTTGAAGATGACAAAGGTGCAAAGGTTGCGACCACCTATTTAGGGACTAGTAAAATAGTTTGTCATCTGGCCATTGCATTGTATTGTACGATGTACTGTATTTTGATACAGCCAACAGCAATATTTTTCTGTACATCATTTTTGTCAAGGGGTTTAATATGTTTAGAGGCTATTGGGGAGTAAAAAGTGAAGGAAACAAACTTTTCATTGTAGGTCAATGCTATGCAGAAGTAAAAGTGACCTTTGAAGGTTTAAAGGTATTTTTAGCATAGTTATTGATATCTAATGAAGAAGTGACATTCTAGACTTTTGTATTAAATGAATCAAGCTTTTCATAGAGTACTAATAATCCTAGTTTAGAGATTGTTTGGGCCTTCAAATCTACCCCAAAAGAATGGAAATCTAGGTCTACTTTAAAAAAGAGTAATGTATAATAAAATAAGGATGTCTTGACATAGCGATATTGGAATTAAGAAATTAAAAGTGTTTTGAAAAGTTAACTTAAATATAAACAACTTCTTTGAAGGAGTAAAGTTCATTTGAAAAATGAAAAATCATGAAAATCGAGCTGGAAGTTACATTATAGCGTCAATGTAAGGCTGATGTGACTTAAGTTTCCTAGTGTGTTTAAGATTCCTTTTTTAAACCCTAAAGTTTGCAAGATATAAAAAGGGAACATCTCTACATTAATAGGGGAGAGGTTTTTCTACCTCAAAAAAACATGAAAAGAACAACACAAATTTCCAGCCTAATTCTCTGAGTTCCAGCGGCAAAAAGGATTGAAGATTGAAGACCTGAAGATTGAAGTGAAGTTACCATTGAGTTCTCTTCTTTCTTTCTTATTGATTTTCTTTCTTTTTTTTATTTTGACAATGAGTTATATAAATATGGATTTTCTTTTGATTGAATCAATGTTAGGCTAAGTTTTTATTCTAGAGGGTTGATGGAACCTCATTGTTGAACCTATTTTGATTTCCATATATATGTGTGTGTGTGTGTGTGTGTGTGTGTATTTATGTTGAATGAATCGAATATTGTTTATTCATGTTGTTTTGATCTTAAGGCTTTTGAATCATTGGTCATTGAATGAATTGAAAGTTGAGTGTAAACTCGGGAGAGCGATATTCGATTTAGAGATAGAACATACATGACTAGGGTTATTGATAAATCAAGAGGCTGTTGAAACTTTAGAAAACTCACAGAGGAATATTGAGATTAAGGTGTGCCTTACATTAGATGAAAATAGGGATATTAAACTAGAGTGAGGAATAGGTTCACTTACCTTGGGAGAGGGAGTGGATATATAATCCGGTTTTATAAATATAATTCGATAAGAGCTTAAAAGATGAAATTAAAATAGGGTAGACAATAGGTGAAATCAATTCTCTAGGTTGATCACTCTTGAGTTTAATTTTCGAAGGTGTTATTAGTTTTTAATCTCTTTAGTACAAGTATTAGATAATTTAGTTTATTTTGCTTTTATAGTAGTTAACTAGATAAAACTTAGGATTAGTTTAATTGTAAGAATCAATAGTTTTTATCAGGTTCCCTATAAAAATGATACCCTAATTATCATAGGATTATAACTTGACACCGTACACTTGCAGGTAAATTTGCATGTTAAGGTTCATGTGAATCAAGTTTTTAGTGCCGTTGCCAGGGAGTTTGTTTTAAATTCTTGTTGATACTACTACTGAGCTAATTCAAGGCTTTAATCTATTTTTTTTTAGTTTCATTGTTTTTCTTTTCTACTTCTCTACCGCAAGCTTTGAATTTTTGTAGATTATATCTAAAGATCAAGAAGTGTAAAAACAATTGAGCTTGATCCAAAAATTGAACATACCATTAGAGGAATTCGAGCGGTTAGAAGAGAAGAAGATAACAGAATGGTTGAGGACCAAGAAGAGCACAGAGCTATTAAGGTTTTCTTCCGACCTATAATGAGTGAGAACTACTCTGGGATTGCTCATCAACCTGTTAATACCAACAATTTCAAGTTGAAACCAACATTAATCAGTATGGTTCAACAAAACCAATTCGAAGGCTCATAGCTAGAGGATCTAAATGTTTATCTATCAATGTTCTCAGAAATCTGTAATATAGTTAAGATGAATGGGATACCTAAAGATGCTATTAGGTTACGACTATTCCCCTTCTCTCTAAGGGACAAGACGAGAAGTTGGTTGTAGTCTTTACCACTGGAAGGAATTTCTATATGGGCTGAGATGACTGAGGTAGTTTTGTCAAAGTTTTACCCACTATTGAAGACAACAATTTTAAGAATTGAGATTGGAATCTTCAGACAACAAGAGTTTGAGTCACTCTATAAAGCATGGGAGAGGTTTAAGGATCTTTTGCATCATTGTTCGTAACATGGGTATCAAGAATGGCTACAAGTACAACTCTTTTACAATGGATTAAATGGGCAGAATAGAATACTCTTAGATGCTACAGCTGAAGGAGATTTGATGTCAAAGACAGCTCAAGAAGCCTTCTCACTCATTGATAACCTGGCATCAAATAGCTATCAATGACCAGTGAGCGAGTTAACACAAAAAGACCTGTTAGAGTATTTGAAGTGGATCAATTGATGCAGATTTCTACCCAAATTTCTGCATTGTTAAATCAATTTATGGCCTTAAACAATAAAAGAGCAATGTCGAATGATTCATCTCGGCTAACTGGTACCTCAAGTCAAATAGAAGAGTTGGATTTTGAGCAAGCTTAGTTCGTGAACAATTAGAATTATGGTTATCTAGGGAATCAAATGCCTAATGCAGAATCACTCAAACATATGCAGCCATAAGAATTTCTCCTATGCCAATAACCAAAATATTCTATAACCACCGTCAGGCTACTCACAATCGCAAGTGGAGAAGAAGCATTCCATTGAAGATCTTTTAGGAACATTCATATAAAAAACAAACAAAAGATTCAAGCAAACTGATGCTCAGATAGATAGCATGAAAACATATATCACTAACATTGGAGTGTCAGTGAAGAACTTGAAAGTATAAATTGGACAGTTAGCTTCAGAGATAAGGTCTTAACAAAAAGAAAAACTCTCAAGTGATACAGAGATCAACCCAAAAGAGCATTGTAAGGCTATTATATTGAGAAGCGGGAAGCAAGTGGTTGGAGAAAAAGCAAAAGAACAGCAAGCTATGAGAAAGGCTGAAAATAAGGCTAATGAGAAAGAAATTAGGACGGGAACCATAGAAGAAGCTAAGAATAATGACAAAAATATTGCAAACAACAAATATGGGTTTGAACTTAATTGATTTTAAGCCTCCTTTACCATATCCTAAAAGGTTCCAAAAACAAAAGCAGGATGCCCAATTTGCCAAGTTTTTGGAGATATTTAAGAAGTTGTACATTAACCTCCCATTAATTGATGCCTTAGAGCAAATGCCAAATTATATGAAGTTCATGAAAGAGGTATTATCTAAGAAAAAGAAGTTTGGTGAATTTGAGATGGTGAATTTGACTGAAGAGTGTAGTGCCATCATACAAAGGAATTACCACTAAAGCTCAAGGATCCTGGAAGCTTCACCATCCCTTGCAACATTGGTACATCATACTCTACATAAGCTTTATATGATTTGGGAACGAGTATTAATTTAATATCACTATCAATGTTTAACAAGTTAGGCATAGGCAAAATCAAATTGACCACAGTTATGTTATAAATAGTTGATAGATCATTCATATACCTGTGGGGAATAATTGAAGATGTGCTCGTAAAAGTTGATAAATTTATTTTTCCAGAAGATTTTTTTATGTTGGATATGGACGAAGACTACAATGTGCCAATTATTTTGGAAAGACCATTTTTTACTATAGTTGGGACAACCATCAATGTGCAAAAAGGAGAACTCACTATGAGAATACATGATCAAGAAGTAACATTCAATGTTCTTGAAGCTATGAAAAAACCTAAAGAGTCAAAAGAGTGCCTGATGGTGAATGTGGTGCATGATAGCAATATAGATGGAAAGTTTGAGAAAAGTCATTGTGAGGCCTATAAAGAACGAGAAGATTGAGAAAAAATCTAAAATAATTCATGAAAGTGGTCTGAATGATGCGGTTAAATTAAAGTTGGCTAGGAGTTTTAAAAATGATGACCATCCAAACCACAATACAAAAAAGGGCAAAAGAAGAAAGAAACAAAAGCACAACAAAAAGAGTGTTGATTATCCATTGGAGCTAAGAAACCAAGTTCTACTCAACAACTTTAAGTTAAGGCTATTTTTGAGAAAACTAAACTTAAAATGGTATAGCTTATTTCGAGTAGAGAAGATGTTTTCTGATGGAGTCGCGAAAATCAAGGCCATTAATGGAAGAATACTCCATATCAACACCAAATAGTTAAAGCACAATTTTATAGGCAAGAAAGAGAGGAATGCCTTTAGCCCTCTTCATGATCCCCCTTGAAGCTGCACCAATAATATCTAACTAAAGACATTAAACTTAGCACTTGTTGGAAGGCAACCTTTTTATTTATGCTTGAGTTGTTTTTAAATTTTCATTGAGTATTTTCTTTTACGGTAAATTGGTATTTTAATTGTGTTTTTATTGTATTTAAGTTCAAGGATGTCCAAAGATTCAAAAGCTGAGCAAACAAGCCAATCTTGTACAACAAATATCTGATGAAGGTAGTGACAACTCCAAATAGAAGACGAGACTTACTTTTGTCTCCCAGGTATGATTCATTTTTCTCCTTCTATATTTTTTTTATTCTTATTTGGAGTATTGAGGACAATGCTCAATTTAAGTTTAAGGGGGTGAGTCATATTTGAGAGTGTGTTGCTAGATTTGAGTATTGAGCTTGGTAGTATTGTAAGTGAAATTTAAATTTTTTGCTTAGGACATTCATAGAATAGAGTAGATTTTCTTTTAGTAGATTTTGAATTTTTATGATTATTTATGTGTTTTTTGTGTGAATGAATATATGAATGTGTGTGCATGTTGATGAGAACTATTGATAGGATAATTAAAATATGAATCATGCATTGATGTTAAACTTGGATGAGATAGGTTGAAATGCGAAGTGGACTAGTATTGATAGTTTAAAAGAAAAATTAATAAACATGCTTAGAAAAACTAAGATGAATTTAGAAATTGATTGAGCTAATTACAAACCTGAGCTTGTTAATGTTTTTGTGTTAAAATAAAAAATTTTAGACATGAAACTTTGGAGCTATAAAAAAACAAAAAAAAGAAAGAAAAAAACTAAGCAATAAAACTACTCCAATGTTTTAACGATCTTAGTAACTGGAGGTTGGTATGACAAATGTTAACAATTGTATAAAATGGATCTTTGAAATAAGAGTATACAAAGCAACCAAGGTTTCTAATATGCTGAGTAACCGGAGGTTGGCATCACAAATATTAATAATTGCGTAAAAAGGCTACTTAGAACTAAGGTAAGGAATAAAAGCTTAGAAAGAATGAGCTCAAGGTGTGAAATGTCTATAAAATTCTATCAAATAACGTTTATGAGCAAAGGTAGAGTAAATGATAAAATCGGTTCTAGATTCATTTAAGTTTTTCAAAGGCATGAGTTTTAGGAAGAAAATAGAAAAAAATTGATGCTAGTCTATTGGAGCATTGATACTTAGTCGAGTTTTGAATTTGGAATCAATGTGATGGATTTATAGTTCATGAATTTTATCAATAATATGCATCAAATTTGTATATGCATGATTGGTTTTAGTGCGTATTTTATTATTTTTTGTGTGATTGTGTGTTTAATTGTTGTATGTGTGTGTGCACCGTCTGAGTGTGATAGTTTAGAAATGGGATTTTGTGGGTAGATCATTTGGAAACCCTCACGAGACTTCACTCACCCACTGGGGGCATCTTAGGGGTTTAAAAGGTTTGTTGTATATGCTAATACAACCGTGATTCCTACGAAAGTGGATTATGATTAGGTTTTTAGTTTTTTTAGATTAGTTTTGCTCGGGACTAGCAAAATTTAAGTTTGGGGGGATTTGATTAGTCAAATTTTTTTAAGACTTCTCAACCTATGTTTTGCTTCTTTCTGAGTTATTATAAGTTGTTTTAATGTGTTTTTGGTTGATTTTGTGTTGTAAGGGTGATTTTCCAAGAAATTGCCTAATTGTGCATTTTGGACCTATTTTGCTCAGTTTTCATAAATAGGTGATATCTTGCTGTAGAGTAATTGGATTTTGATGATTCAAGATTCTTTGGAAAGATAAATCAACAATATAAAAGTTTCATGAAGAGTTTTAATATGTTTAGAGGCTATTGGGGGAGTAAAAAGTGAAGGAAACAAACTTTTCACTGGAGGTCAATGCTATGCAGAAGTAAAAGTGACCTTTGAAGGTTTAGAGGTATTTTTAGCATAGTTATTGATATCTAATGAAGAAGTGACCTTCTATACTTTTGTATTGCATGAATCAAGCTTTCTATAGAGTACTCATAATCCTGGTTTAGAGATTATTTGGGCTTTCAAATCCACCCCCAAAAAATAAAAATCGAGGTTTGTTTTGAAAAAAAAAGCACGATATAGTAAAATAAGAGTATCATGGCATAGAGATATCGGAATTAATGAAAAAATTCTATTAAGGAAAAAAGTTCATTTGAAAAAGGAAAAATCATGAAAATCGAGCTGGAAGTTATGTTGCAATGCTATTGCAAGGCTGATGTGGCCTAAGTTTCCTAGTGTGTTTAGGATTTCTTTTTTAAACCCTAGGATTTGAAAGATATAAAAAGGGTACATCTCTACATTAACAGGGGAGAGGTTTTTCTATCTAAAAAATTTTTAAAAATATATATGAAAAGAATAACAAAAATTTCTAGCCTAATTCTCTGAGTTTCAACAGCAAAAAGGATTGAAGATCGAAGACCTAAAGATTGAAGTGAAGACACCATTGAATTTTCTTCTTTCTTTTCTTATTTTGACAATGAGTTATATAAACATGGATTTTCTTTTGATTGAATCAATGTTAGGCTAAATTTTTATTCTAGAGGGTTGATGGAACCTCATTGTTGAACCTGTTTTGATTTTCATATATATATGTTGAATGAATCGAATATTTTTATTCGTGTTGTTTTGATCTTAAGGCTTTTGAATCACTAGTTGTGGTTTGAATGAATTGAAAGTTGAGTATTGAACTCGGGGGAGTGATATTCGATTTGGATATAGAACACACATAACTAGGGTTATTAATGAATCGGGAGGCTATCAAACTTTAGAAAACACATAGAGGGATATTGAGATTAATGCGTGTCTCACTTTAGATGGAAATAGGGATATTACACTAGAGTGAGAGATAGGTTCACTTGCCTTGGGAGAGGGAGTGGATATATAATCTGGTTTTATAAATATAACTCGATAAGAGCTTAAAGGACAAAATTAAAAAGGGGTAGACAATAGGTGAAATCAATTCTCTAGGTTGATCACTCTTGATTTTAATTTTTGAAGGTGTTGTTAATTCTTAATCTCTTTAGTACAAGTATTAGATAATTTAGTTTAGTTTGCTTTTATAGTAATTAACTAGATAAAACTTAGGATTAGTTTAATTATAGGAATCAATAGTTTTTATTAATTTCCCTATGGAAATGATACCCTAATTACCATAGGACTATAACTTGACACTGTACACTTGCGGATAAATTTTCATGTTAAGGTTCGTGTGAAACAGATAGCTCATCAGTCTTAGAAGTTGAACGTGCAAACTTCTATCTCATGACTAAAGAGGATGACGAGGAGCAGGAAAAGAGAAACACAAAAAGAGAAGTCAAATAGTTTTTGGACGGTGGATGCTCAAGGCACATAACCGGAAACAAAGAATTGTTTATGTATCTCACAAAGAAAAGGGAAAAAGATATAATCTTTAGAGATAGTAACGGAAGCATAGTGATTGGCATCAGTGAGATTGAGGAAAATAATGTCAAATTTTCTGATGTGTTGCTTATGGATGGATTAAAATATAATTTGTTTAGCATTTCTCAACTTTGTGATATTGGATACAATGCCACCTTTCTGAAGAATGCATGTGATTTTTCTGATACAAATAAGAATAGAATGTTTCATACTTCTAGGATAGGAGATGTATATGTGATTAAATTGAATAAACTTGGTGCTAAATCTTCTGTATATTTGCAAGTGATTTGTTATGATTCTTGGTTATGGCATAGAAGATTAAGTCACTGTAGCATGGACCACATTAGGAAGTTAGCAAAGCATGACATATTAGAAGACCGTCCTAACCTCAAGTTTACTAAGGATAAGATATAGGACTATATCAAAGAGGTAAACAAGTGAGGAGTTCATTCAAACTTAAAAATGTCATTTCCACATCCAAACTTCTTAAACTCACTCATATGGATTTTTTCGCTCCAAATAGAATTGTATCTCTATGAGGAAAAAATTATGCATATATTATGGTAGATGATTTCTCTAAATTCACATGGGTATTTTTCTTGGAAAACAAGAGTGACACTTTTGATGCATTTAAAAAGTTCTCAAAAAGGATCCAAAATGAGATTGGTTATCAATTGGTAAAGATTAAAAGTAACCGAGGTAGTGAGTTTGTTAACCTAGACTTTGAGACATTTGGTGATGAAAATAAGGTCACTCATGATTTTTCGACACCTAGACCACTATAACAAAATGGGATAACAAAGAGAAAAAATAGAATATTACAAGAGATAGGTTGAACCATGCTCAATGAATATGATCTACCTCAATATTTTTGGGCTGAGGCTATAAACACTACATGTCATATTTCCAATAGAGTGTTGATTAGGAAATTCTTAGGTAAAACTTCTTATAAGTTGATTTATCAAATGAAGCCTAAAATCAAGCATTTTAGAGTCTTTGAATGCTTTTGTTATATTCTTAGCACCAAAAGCAACCTTAAAAAATTTGAGCCTGAGTCCGATGTGGGTATCCTTCTAGGTTACTCCTCCAAAAGCAAAGCATATAGGGTATTTAATAAGAGAACTCAGGTTGTGGAAGAAACAATGCATGTTACCTTTGATGAGTTGATCCCGAGTTGACCAAAATGCTTGCTAAAGAAAAGCTTGATAAGATAGAGGTAACCAATAAGATGAATAACTTGAAGTTGAATGATGACCCAAAAGAAGAGAAGGAAGAGCATATAGAAAGTCAATCTAGGGAACTTCCAATGGCTTAGAAGTATGCACCAAACCATCTTAAAGAGTTGATCATTGGTGATCCCTCTCAAAGAATTAGAACTAGAAGAGCATCTAGAGAGGTTCTTCAAATCTTGAGGAAATATAAAACCTTGCATTTGTGTCTCACTTAGATCCAATAAAAATAGATGATGCATTGTTAGATGAGGATTGGATATTGGTTATGCAAGAGGAATTAAATTAATTCCAAAGAAACCAAGTTTGGGACCTAGTTCCAAGACCTCATGACCATTCCATCATTTGCACTAAATGGGTGTTTAGAAACAAACTAGATGAGCATGGCAACATCATTATAAATAAAGCTAGGATTGTTGCTCAAGGCTATAGCCAAGAGGAAGGGATATACTATGATGAGACTTACGCTCCCATGACTAGACTAGAAGCTATACGAATTCTCTTAGCCTTTGCTGCTTTAAAGATTTTAAACTTTTTCAAATGGATGTTAGGAGTGCTTTTTCAAATGGTTTTCTTAGTGAAGAAGTCTATGTTGAGCAACCTCTCGGTTTTAAAAATTAAAAATTTTCAACTCATGTTTATAAACTCACTAAAGCTCTTTATGGTTTAAAACAAGTTCCTAGATCTTAATATGAGAAGTTTAGTAAATTTTTGTTGGAAAATGACTTTGAAAGGGGGATGTTGATCAACAATTTTTATAAAAACCAAAGTTCATGATATTCTTGTTGTGATAGTATATGTTGATGATATCATCTTTGGAAGCACAAATGACTTACTTTGTGAAGAATTTTCAAAACTTATGAGAAATGAGCTCGAAATGAGTATGATGGGAGAGCTAAACTTCTTTTTAGGATTACAAATCCAACAAACTTTAGATGGTATTTATATCTCCCCATCAAAATATGTAAAGGATATTTTGAGAAAATTCAAACTTCTAGATGGTAAACATGTAGACACTCCTATGAGTTCATCTACTTCTTTGGATAAAGACGAGCAAGGCAAGGGTGTTGATTCGAAGCTTTATAGGCATGATAGGTTCAGTACTTTATTTGATAGCATCTAGACCCAACATCCTCTATGGTGTGTGTGTTTATGCTAGATTTCAATCGAATCCTAAAGAATCAGACCTAAGTGTCGTAAAAAGAATTTTTAGATACCTTAGAGGCACACCTAACTTGGGATTATTCTATCCCAAGGATGGTACATTAGAACCAAAAGTTTATTCGGATGCAGACTTTAGGGGATGTAAAGTTGATAGGAGAAGCACAAGTAGTGCTTTTCACTTCCTAGGAAACACATTAGTGGCACGGTGAGTAAAAAGAAAAATTATGTAGCTTTATCTACCACCGAGACTAAATACATATTTGTAAGTAGTTGTTATACATAGCTTTTATGGATGAAGCATCAATTATTAGACTATGGCATGCATGTAGAAAAGATTCCCATTATGTGTGACAATACTAGTGCCATTAATCTCATAAAGAATCCTGTGTATCACTCACGTACTAAGCATAATAAAATTCGACATCATTTTATTCATAATCATGTTCAAAATAATGATGTATGAATTAAATATGTGAATACCGAAAATCAATTAGAAGATATTTTCACAAAACCTTTGGATAAACCTAGATTTTGCTACTTGAGAAATAATTTGGGAATGATGTGTGTTGAGTGAATATATTTCACAATTTTTTTGATTAATTCAATTTATGTATCAATATGTTATGGCTTTGATGAGCCAATATATCGATACTTGTTGTTTTGCGATTATTTTTTTCTTGAAATCCCTTCGAGTATCGATACTCTTTAACTGAAGTATCGATACATGCTTTGTTAATATCCCAAGTATCGATATGTTCACTATTAAGTATCAATATGTTTTCTCCCAAGTATCGATACCTAGACAGACTTCCTTCCGTTACGTATCAAAGTATTAATACATCATCGTCTATATATCGATACATACACTATCAATATGGTAACCGACAAAAGATAGTGGGGCAATTAATGCATACAGAGAGTGGGTGACAGTTTCGCCATGTGTCAACTCCCTGAAGACTTGATAACCACTACATTAATTGCTTTCTTTATAACTACTTGACATGTGTCCTTGTCCTTTCATTTTTCAAAAAATTTTGAATTTTTCACTTTATCTTTATTGTTTTTTTCCTCCAAATATCGATTCATCTCAAAATTTTTTCTTTATATATCAATACATCCGTCACTACGTATTGATCCTTTGTGCTCCTTACATCGATACTTAAGTTTTTTTAAATAGTGATCATCTTCAACATTTGCATCTCTCTCTCTACAGTTTAAACATCTCTCACATTTCTCATACACTCCAAAACACTCTCATTTCTCATACATCTAAATAGCTCCCTGAATGAAGATTCCAGTGAATCCATGATGCAGGAAAGATCATGAAGGGAAAGGGATGAGGGCCAACAAGTCCACCTCTTGAACTGAACCTGTGGGGGTTCATCTCTCTTAAGTAGTAAGAACGCTTCAATACCCTTTTCCTTCATCGTTGTGTATTTTCGGGTAAAGTACTGGATTTTGATTTTCTTTGCACTATAAATTTCATTTATTTAGCCCATTTTTTGGATTTCGGTTAGATGACATATTTGACTTTGAGAGGAGAATATCACAAAAAGCTTATTAGACTAGTTTATTCGAACCTAGATAATAGGGACCCAACTTCTGGAACTCAAACGTACAATAGCTTTAGAACTTGGATTAGAAGGCAAGAGATAGTGGTAAATGAAGTGTTATTATCAGACTATCTAGGCTTGAGACCAGGTGGAGAGCATTACTTTTCTCGGACATACAATGTCACGCCCCGACCCTAATCGGCCACGTGGCAATCATCGTGAATCCCAAGAACATATTCTATCACTTAGAATGCATTCCTAGAACCCGCAAGGCATTAGTACCTATTTTCAAACTCATTTTCTCAATTAACACAAAATAATATAAAATAGAAGATTTTCAACATACATGTATTACATATGTA
>JAVXUL010013074.1:0-12273 GCA_035590515.1 Trichilia minutiflora | reverse complement strand
ACATTTACATTTAGCTTGTCTGAGTTTGGAGTTTCTTCTTCGTCAAGTACACCTGGGATACTGCGAACTCGAGAAGGTTAATTTATACGTTGATTTCTTATGAAAATGAAGTCAAAGACTCGAAATGCAAGATTGGCAAAGAAATAAAGAATCTGCATTCACTATATCAAAAAAATTACAATTACAATGAGTGATGTAATAGATTCAATCAGTCAATTGGATAAAATACAAATAATAAATTGTGAACAATAAGTATACAAATATTACAAGGTTAAAAATACAGGAAGGGGAGTCGGTCAGAGGTTTTTAATGTTTTCTTCTTCGCTAGAGAGGATGTCTACGACAACTACCTCATCCAGAGGAGCTAAGGGATAATCCAGATTCCCCGCCTCCTGACCAGTCAGGACTTGTAACCCGACTGGTTCAATGACTTCTAGAGGGAGATTAATTGATTGTTCACCTGAGGTCCCCAAAATCGAGATTCAAATATGGGTAGTTCTGAAGAAAAAGGCGACTAGTCAGGTTCAGACCATCATTAATACCCTGGTCATACTTCTCTTCTAGCTAGGCCGGGATCTTCTCCTTATCTTTTCGAAGTGACTCCAAGGACCTTGTTTTCTCCCTTAGCTCTTTCTCCAATGCATCCTACTCCTCTGACACCCAATTTAAATCATCCATGGATTCTGTATATGACTCTTTTAATTGAGACTCCTCAGATTTAACTAATCGAAAGAGGTCAGTCAGTTTGTTGCATTTCCCAGTGAGGCTCCGTCTCTCCCTTTTCAATCAATCATTATCAATCGACAAGGCCTCAGTAGAGGAAAGCTTGTCAGTCAGAACTCGCCTTTCTTCTGTCCATTGGGAGTTCTCAGCCTCTAAAGTAGAAATCTTTGCCTCAAGGTCTGCTTCTTTCTTGGCTGACTCCTGCCGCAGTCTGGTAAATTATTTTTAGGCCTTTCTTTTCAGGCACTTGATGGATTTTATGGTTTGCTCACTGACCTTTATGGCCTATTGGAATTCTTCCATGTACATATCCAGCAAATATGTATTCTACAAAAGAAAAAAATGGATAAGTCAAAAATAAATTAACCAAAGTAAAGGGTCTTGACAAAGATTTATAAGACACAATGATTTACCCTATGTGCATGCATGCTCAGGTATGTGAGAGCATTGCTGGGGGAAATGCTCCCCATTATCTTTTCTCTCTCAGGAGGAATGGCCTCTCGATCCCCATTTATTAAATAAAGAAGGTACCCAAAGTCTTCTCTCTTCTCGTCCAGGAGGTCCTCCCACTGGAGTTTATCTCTCCTCGAATTGTTGTCATCCAAAAAAATGATAGTATCTTCGCTAATCGGGTCTTCATCCCGATTAATACCCTTCCCTTGGTTTGAAAACCTTCTTCAACCTACCCGGGAGTTTTTTTTGTCCCCCGTCTAGTCTCTTTCAGAGATGGGCTAACCTTTTGCTGGCCGGGGATATGGGACTGATTATCTACTGGAGGAGGGGGTAGACAGTCAGATTTCTTCTTTTTTTTGGATTCCTCAACCTCCCTCTCTAAGGGTCTCTTTCTCTTATCTTTGGGCAGAAGAGGATCACCCTTCTTTAGGTGTACTACCTCCTCAGGGGTCTTCTCCCTGATCAAAATTCCCTTTTATTTAGGGCGATCAATTTTCTTCTGGGCATCAAGAACTTTGGATGCCCCGGGTCTCACCTAAGATAACATCCCTCTCAAGATGGTCACAGCCTTTTGTCTTCTTCCTTAAAGGAACCCTTTGATCCCAGCAACTGTAGGTGATCAACAGTTCTTAGTCGGAATCTACAATAAATCATGCTAAAGTTTAAGTTAGGGAAAAGATGAACCATCATTCATCTCAGCTCGGGTCCTTGAGAGCTCACTCCGTGTGGCAGACGGATAGGCCAATCACAACTTGGCCAGATTCTCCCCACTCAGAAGGTATCTGACGTCTGTGGTAGGCACGCTCAACAACACTTATGCCACATTAGCTGGGATGACAGGCTGGTCTTTTCTTACTTCTGCATCCAAAACACACACACACTTAATCAGCAAATAGCATTACCAGAAACAGGTTACTTCTTGAGAAATGAATGTTACCTATCTCCCAAAAAGTTGAAAGGAAGGGACCAGAGATCTTATCGCTCGCTTTTCAACTGATGATGAACCATCGGTCTTTCCAGTTCTTGTTCGAGGAGGGATTCTCCCTTATTTTTTACTGGAACCCTGAGCAAATCTGGAGGTAATACCACCCCGGGTACTGACTTGTGTTTTTCCTCAACAGGTACATATGCAATATTTTATTTGAGGTGGGAATCGGTTGCCTCGCCCTCACCTTCAGGATAAAAAGTCCGCCCAGGATCCTCCAGCTATTCAGGGTGAGTTGGTATGGGGGTACCCCGAATGTTTCAAATATTTTGATGAAATACGGTTTTAAGGGAAGACAGACACCCAGTAATAAATATTCTTCATTCAGGGCCATCTCCCCGGGAGCCAAAGTACTCAGAATCTCCTCCGGCTTAGGCACCCTAAGCCTTACGCTAAGCGGGATACCAAAAAGTTGTCTATAGGCCCTGAGATCTGCCATATTCACGTTAGAGGGAAACCAGTCCGTCTCATTAAAACCCTTGCTCCGAGCTTGCTCAGAAATATTATTTCTGTGGTCGCCCTCTTCTTGACCAATGATCGGGTCCCTGGATGACTCCATTCCTGATCGGGCAACGTCTGATATGTTACTATATTAATCCAGTTTTCTCCTAACCTGCAATAAAAAACACACAGAAAGTAGAAAGTAATAAAATAGCAAAAGACTTAGAGAGAGAGAGTATGGAGGAATGTTAGATTTTGTGAAAATAATAAGTGAAGAAAAGGGGTATTTATAGAAAAGGAGAGGCAATCCTCACCGTAGATCTAAACTGCCAGGGAGTTACCACGTGTCTAATCCATTAATACTCCCCAGGGATCAAGAAACCATCACATCCCTCCAGCAGTAATCCAACACTTGGCACTTCCTTAGTCTTGTATTTAAAATCTACCTAAGGATCGAGGAGCCGTCTCTTTAGAGACAACTATTGATGGTAGTTGGCAGTTGACAACAGCTGTTGATAGCTATAACGTGACTCCTGATAGGGGACAATTAATGCAGTCAGAATAGATACCCAGGCAAGACACATCAGCATCAGGCTAGCAGAATCATTGAAGGAAAGAAAAACGATGCAAGTGATTAGAAAGCTTCCGTAACACGTCAACCACCTCAGTAATTAACTACAATACTAGTTAATTAAAAACCCTGAAGTCATTTTCTCCCTGGGATGATTCACCTCGAGCATGATTTTCTGGCATGAGCTCTACGAGTCTCACATTAAAAACTGGGGGACTGGATGTTTGGGGGAAAATATAGAGAAAACATGTGTACACCTAATCAGCAAGACACGTGGCAGGAGGCCAGGTGTAATCCCAAGGTGCTCTCTTATCAGGTGTACTCTATCCCAGACACCCCGGTCCAATGATGCCACCGTCCCAAGGATCCCCGGTTCAGGGATCCTATGGTCTCAAACAAGCTTTGCCCCAGGTATCCCCTGGTTCAAGGATCCTACAGTCTCAGGAAAACTTTGACCCAGGCAACCTGCTTTCCAGAAAAATCAGTATCGTCGCAAGCATCCAAAAGTTGGATTTCATAGTCATCCCCAACTCAGGGATTAGAATGGCTTCCCAGGAAAATTGCCTCAGGTCAAGAGTTCCCTGGCTGCTAGCTCTCCGACGATCCCAGACCATAGTATCAATGGACATATGCCCCTTCCACTTAAAATGGGAATGATTAATGACAAATGACTCGTCAAAAGTACCCATCCCATCCTCTGATCATTTTCAGGTGATGGGACGACGACGGGCCTGCAAAATCGATAGATGTGACAGCATTATTAAAAGAAATCTATTGCATACTGTCCCATATCAGATGTCATATCCTTTCCATTCTTTGATGCCAAGTTATATCACTGTTCAAAAGAAGGGCACTATATAAACCAAGCTTCTTCAATGGAAAGGGGGTTGGTTCTTTGTTGGTTGGTTTTTAGATATTCGTCAATTGGTCATTAAATCTGGGAGCAAGACTTCTTGTTACGTATGAGATTGAAAACATTTGAACCATATAGAGAGATTGAGAGAGATCCGACAGTTGGATTACCACTATTTTTCCCTTCATTATCTCCGGAGGGTAAACTCATACATTTTTTCTCTTGTTCTTGGTTCGTTTAGACTTTCTTTTTTCTACTTTTATCAGAAGCACTCTGAGATATTTAATTTCTCTACAGGCTTAAGAGGTGAAGCTTTGCCAAAAATAGCCACATTTATAGTTATTTTTCGGTGTAGAAATCACCGCTCGACGAACAGTCGCATTAACCTTATAGCTCACCAACTGAGTGATTCCACATTGATCGCGAGGAGGGTCCATGGACAATTCTTACACTAACAAATGATATTAGCTAGATTTTAAATCCAGTCACCTCTAATGAAACTGTTAACGATCAAGAGTGTGATAAGTGGTTGAGTACTATAAGAGATAATATACAATCCATGTCAAATAAAGTAGTATGAGAAATTATTGAGTTACCTGAAGGATTTAAACTAATAGGCTATAAATGAGTGTATAAGACCAAAGGGATAGTAAAGACAAAATTGAGAGATTCAAAACTAGGCTTATGGCTAATGATTTGACATAAAGAGAAGGCATAGACTTTACAAAAACCTTTTCACTAGTGTCTACTAAAAATTCTTTCAGAATCATCATAGCATTAATAGCTCAATATAACTTAGAGCTACATTAGATGGATATGAGAATAGCTTTTCTTAATAGTGAATTGAATGAGGATGTTTATATAAATAAGCCTAAAGGATTTTAAAAAAATAACAAAAAGCATTTAATCTACAAGTTAAAGAAATCGATCTTTGATTTGAGATAAGCATCTCATCAGTAGCATCTAAAATTGGATGTTATGGTCACTTCATTTGGCTTTATAAAGAATACATTTAATCAATGCGACTATATAAAGGTTAAAAAGAGCAATTTCATTTTTCTTATGCTTTATATGGATGACATTTTGCTTGCAAGTAATGATATAGATCTATTTAATAAAAAAAGTAAATTTTGACCATAAGTTTTAATATGAAAGATTTTAAAAAGAATTTTTTTTTGGTTTTAGGCATTAACATTCATGGTGACAAGCCTCGAAAGTTCTTGGATTGTCTCAAAAGACATACATAGATCGAGTGCTAAAAAGATTTAACATGCAAACTTGAAAAGGCACCGATTGTAAAATGTCATGCCCCAACCCTGGTCGGCCACGTGACAATCATTGCGAATCCTAGAAATACATCCTATCACTTAGAATGCACTCCTAGAACCACAAGGTATTAGTACCTGTTTTCAAACTCATTTGTAAATAAAATAATATAAAATAAAAGATTTTCAGTCATATAAGTATTAACATTTGTATTTTCTCAAAATACATTATAAAATATTCTTGGCCAAGTCAAATATATAAAATTTCATCCTTTATAAATGTTTTTCAGTACAGTGGACTATAAAGTAAAAATCTGAGTCGAGTACCTAAAAACTGTGCTGAAGTCTCGCTTCAGTTATACTATATCGTACTCGACTACACTAACCTGAAATGAGAAGTGAGGGGTGCGTATTTGAAAAAATACTCAGTGAATAGACAATTAACAAAACAAAAATCAGAGGCCCAAATATTGATTACGAAAATCCTCATAATCATAAAATCAAGTATAGTAAAATGTGGCATCATATACATGTCTAAAAATTGATATAATATCAAATATGTATAGCCCCTCGATCTATGGGATCCCACTCACTCCACCTGAGATGTATGGTTAATCCGCAATCCTGGTTAGGGATGTGCGCCCATGTATAATAATATACCTCGATCTATAGGATCCTACCCACTCCACCTGAGCTGTATGATCGATCTGTAAACCTGGTTGGGATACTAATATAACAGAACAAGGCTAGCATGCTTTTGTCTGGACATATGGATTCCATTCATCCCTCTTTGGACTATATGGCCAATCCACACTCCAGGGTTTATTGGATTCCACCTACTCTACATGAGCTGTATGGACAATCATCATCCACATATAGTCAATAACATGGTACACAAAATCATAAATCAATCTCGATGGCCCATCAGGGTAAATCGAGTAATTGGTAGCTCACAAGGCCAAAACATAAAACAAGTATGGTACCCCGATCATTATATTCAATTATGCCACATTCACAAACATATATAAAATTGGCCTCCAGCCTCAAAATCATAATATCAATATATATATTAAGCCTCCAGTCTCATATTCATGGCAATTTAGATTTCATCACAA
This sequence comes from Trichilia minutiflora, assembly GCA_035590515.1. NCBI lineage: Eukaryota > Viridiplantae > Streptophyta > Magnoliopsida > Sapindales > Meliaceae > Trichilia > Trichilia minutiflora. Next base: position 5,867 of record JAVXUL010013074.1, on the reverse strand, counting down.
ATCTATTTCTATCACAAATAAGGAGCCAACCCAACCACCACACAATAACATACATACATCGCCTCCTCATTTCAATTATCCATATACATATTCACATGCTATCCTCTAGCATTATATTCATTCATAAATAATAATAAATAAGGAGAAGGGAAAAGAATATGTCCACTCACAGTTCTGGGGTAAAAAACCACCCTCTACGTATCCTCCTCGCGACGGAGATCCTCCTGTCTCAGTTGTCATGCCTGGATACACATAAAACCATAGAATCACAATCATAAAGTGCGTGTATGATGTAATGTATGCTCATGCTACTCTTACACTCCTATCTCTCTCTCTCTCTTTCTAATATTCTCATAAAACTTTGCTCTACTTATAATTTCTCATCGATTTTAACACCATTGGCTATCAAGGTCCTCTAATTTATCAATATAAATAATAGATTAGAAAACTCCCAATTTTTAGGGTTTTGTAAACAGTATCTAAGCTACGTATTCTTAGATCTACATAAAATAATAGCTTAAACGAGAGAGATAAGCTAAAGAACAGGCTTACCCAAGCTGGTAGGTGAGCTTAGAGTCTCTTTTTGGTTTGAATCTCTCTTTAACTACTATTTATCATGCCTCTTTTTCTCACGAATCCCTAAGATCCAACAGGTGAAACTCCGATCAAAAAAGATTTTTGGGTTCTGATATTGATTCTCAATTCGTAGAAACTGAAATGGCAAAGTTTAGTGGAAAAATGGCTGAGATCAGTTTTAAGGGTGAGAAAGAGAGTGTTTCTACTGCTTTCGAATGAGAGAGAGAGTAAAGAAATCAGAATGGTGAAGACAATCCCTGCTCTATGCATATAGGTTGTGTAATCCTCAAAGGTGTCGATACCTTTGGCATTTTGCCTATAACGTATTGATACATTTGGCCATATACCGTGCACAAAGCCTGCAAGGTATCGATACCTTCCTCAACGTATCGATACCTTTTGTCACAAGCAGACTTCATCTCTATCACCAGGGTGTCGACACCCTTGCTAAGGTATCAATACATTTGGCACTAGTCACTGGCTATCCTGCCTTCAACGTATCGATATGTTTGACCTTCAACTCTAAAAGGTGTCGATACACTTCTCTAAAGGTATCGACGTGTTTGGCCTTACCTCTAACATATCGATACGTTTCCCTAAATATATCGATACCTTTGCTTTTGGTACTTCTTTCGAGGACTATCACTTTAAATGGTCATAACTTTCGACTCAAATATTATCATGGAACCCATAATATATCAATGGAAAGCTCTCTCCGAACTCTAAAAAAACAATGTGTAACTTTTTTTTAATTAGAAATGATTTTAGGGTAAAAAATCTAGTTTTTTCTCATAAATTTGTATTCTATATCACACACCTCCTAAAACATAACTTTAAGTTATTACACTTTCTCGCACATGATCTAAACACTTTCACATGCATGAAAACTCATGAGAATTTTACAATAATGCCCATAACTTTAAGGGATGGGTTTTATATAAAAGGTGACCAATTTAGCAAGGTGCAATCTCTCAAGAATGAACTGAAAATAGAGGCTATAAAAAATATTCCAAATATGAGTATAATTAGCAGTCTTATGTATGCTCAAGTTTGTACAAGACTAGATATATTTTATTCTATAAGCATCATTAATAGGTATATGTCAAATCATGAGCATGATCATCGGGTAACAGTCAAAAAAGTAATGAGATATTTATAAGGTACAAAGGATCTCATAATGATGTATAATAAAATTGAAGCTCTTGAATTAACTGGCTATACAGATGCGAATTTTGGAGGTTGTTTAGATAACCTAAAGTCTACTTCATGTTAGCAAGTTGAGTTTTTTTTTTTCTAAAAAAGTGTAAAGCAAACTTAAACAACTTTTTTAACTATGTATACTGAGTTTGTAGCTTGTTATAGAGTTTTTACTCATGTTGTATGGCTCAAAATTTTGATTTTAAAACTTCGAGCGATTAATTTGATCTCTAAACCTATAAAGATATTTTGTTACAATAGTACAAGTTTATTCTACTTTAAAAATAACAAGATTAGTAGTAGATTAAAACACTTAAAGATCGAGTACTTAACAGTCAGGAAGTTAGTTAAAAAGGGAAAAGTTATAATAGAAAATATTAAAACAGACACCATATTAGTTGCTTCTTGAACAAAAAGACTGAAACTTATAATTTTTTAGTATTATATTGTAAGCATATATATACAGGGATTTAATAATACTTTGATTTAGTAAGAGTTCGACATTGTATATGTTTTCTAGATATTTATAAATAAATATGCATTGTTCTCTTATGATTAATTATTTTGTTATTTTGATGATCATCATTCATATTTATTATGCCATATATCAATTTAAGATATATCATTAAACTCATTTATGACAATTGAATTTAACATGCCTATTAATACCATAAAAAATCTCGAGAATGAAAAAATGATAATTAAAGATATAAACTTGTTAAAGTTAATAATTATATTGAATATGTCCATTAATACTATATATGGTCTTGAGAATAAATTTTATAATCGTTACAGACATATAAACTTATTGGAGTATGATAGTTCCCCTACTTCATTGTTAGAGCATAAATATAAAAAACTATAAAAAGGATCGATAAGATAATGATATTATTTATAATCATATTTAGACATCATGGTTTACTAGACTGCTAGCCCAGGGTTCATATCAGTTTAATAGATAATATTTGTGATTATAGATTGATTATGCGTTGATAATAAGATGCATTAATTATCATAATCCATTATTAAAGATTAGATTAGATCGGATTATTTCGAGACATTGAACTCATGACATTATTTTTTAATTGGATAAAATAAAATGCTTTCTTTATCATTAACCTAAAAGTCTTTTTCAAGTAACTAAAATTAATTGTTTTCAAAACTAATAAATATAGTCCAAGTGAAAAAATGTTAATTATTTATGAGTTTTCAAAACTAATTAATTGTTTTATTATAATTTTATTAAAACAGGTTAATGAATAATTACTGAGTACACGAATCTTGTGTTCTAAAATAAATTAGACTTGACATCTTTAAAAGTTAGTATAACAGTTAGTATAGACTTATAGGTTATACTGAAGCTTTTAATAAGCAAACCCAGTAAAACCATTTTTCTGTAGGTTAGATCACCTTTCTAACTCTATATAAAGGAAAGAGTATAAAAAATAATTTAACCCTAGTTTAGTTTTCTACCATTAAGAAAAATTGCCTAAAAAAATAGAGAATAGAGAGAAAGACTTAATCACAAGAATTAATTAATTATGACATAATTAGGTACATAATCTTTCGATTTTTGTGTTCTAATTTATGTATAAGATCTTGAAATTTATTATCAAAAAATTTCCTTAATTTTTTTAATGATTCAAATGTTAATAAATGTGAGGGAATTGATTTTTTACTCTTTCAATGAGACTGAAGTTCATAAACATTCGTAAAGTGTGTTGTCGTAATACTCAATGAGGTGAAGATTATCCAATGTTTGAAAATCTAATAGACCACTGAGTATTCAAGAGAAAAATATTAGCATGCTATTGTCCATCAGCTCTACGAGATCAGGATTGTCCTATAGAGAAAAACCCAATAGACCACAGGGCATATGATCTTAATAACTCTACGAGATGAGAATTATCCCATAAAGAAAAATCCAATAGACCATATGATGTGAACCTGACTAATTAGTGACGAATTATCAATTATATCTCTTCTTTTGGTCCCAAATTGCTAAAATTGATCACATTCAATGGTTGTGCTTCAATACTGCTCCTTATTACTAGAATCAACCCATTCAAAGCTTTACTCATTTATTTGGCTCTAGCTCTTGTAATCGAACATTCCTTTATATGCAATGGATCTCTTCTTGGGCTTCTTTGCATATTAATTTGATTCTCATCACTATAAGGCATATGATATTAATAGCTCTATGCGGTGAGGATTGTCCCATGAAGAAAAATCCAATAGACCATAGAGCAGGTTATAGTTTTATTTGAGATTTTATATTTGAAAATAATTTATTCTCAAAAAGAGAATGATTACTTGTATGTTACATGAGATTTGAATGATTTTGTAACATGAATTATATGATTTAGTCCCAATTATAAATTTAATATATTGATTTGATTTAATATTAATTGTTTTAAATTGATAAGTTTACAGTTATACAAATATATATCCCAGGACAAATATATCTATTTGAGTTAAGAGACTAAGTGGAGTTTGTAATGTATTACCTTTTTAATTTCATGTAATGATTTATAATTAATTTTTAAGTGATTTATATGTTCACTTACTAAGTATATAATTGTATACTCATCCCCTTATAGAATTGCTTCAGGTACCCAAGTTTAGTTAAGAACTTTAGGGCATGGTAATTGCATGAAAGTTGAAAACTCAGGTATAATTTTTAAACTCGATTCACATCTAGCTCATTTGAGTCCACTGAGGAATTTTAAGAAAAATATTTGGAATAATTATTGTTATCCGAAAGACTAAAAAAGAATTTATGAAATAACATACTTTATTTATTATTATATATTGATTTCCTATTTTCTTCATAAAGTAACATTTTAAAGGTTTTGGAAAGAGATATATATAAAAAAGATCAATTTTGAGTATATATTGGGTTGATGTCTAACAAGAACAATACATTCTATTTTAGAATCCAGGGTATCGATACTTTCTTACATTCTAATCCATCATTGTTCCAAACATATCATATTTTTCGTGATTAAGTATCGATACTTTGGCTGTAGGTATAAATTCTTCCCTTTAAAGTATTTATACTTTCTTAAACATCAATATTTTCTTTTGTTATTTCTATCATTACAAACTTTTACATAGTTAAGTATCGATACTTTTACCCAAAATATTGGGTATTTTCTTTCAAAACTGTGAAAATAATGAAGTTCTAAAGCTGAGTATCAATACATATGCTTTTTTTCTTTGAAAAGTATCGATATATACCAAGAAATCATCATTTTCGTACCCAAGTATCGATACTTACGTTCTTTGTACAGTAAATATCAATTTTTGCATGAAAAAGACGAGTTTTCGTATGTAAGTATCAATATTCTTAAGCTTGGTATCAATACTTTGGTATGGCGACAAATATCATTCAAGTCTTTGTGTTCTAATACTATTTTCTCTCTCATCCAATATCTGATTTCACTTCTGTTTCTTTTTATAGAATCATCTTTCCACCCTCTTTCAATAAAAATAAATCTTATATCAAAACTCCTTCTTAATTAGTATAAATTTTGGTCAAAATATAGATGTCCACCTAAAAATTCTTATGAAAATATGACAATGACCTAATTCATTATTAGCTTTGATTCTCTCTCATTTGACCTCAGATTTGACTCAAATTTAATTTATTTTGTTCATATTTAAGTCCTCTTCAAGTAGGCATAAATGGATCATCAATTAGATTTTCTAATTAATAAATATTTGATTTGAAAGTTTAGATATGTAGTTAGAGCTTTATGAACACTTTTCAATAACATAATAAATTTCATCTAAAACTTATCAAATCATTGAATAATCATCGATACTAGTCTATTTAACTCATGATATACCCAAACGTAAGATTTTCAAAATGATAAAAAAATTTTGAACATTAAAATAACTAAAATATCCTCAGTTAATAAGTCTGGGTATTCCAACACTAACAGAGAAAAGCTTATATGCCAATTTTGAGGAGGGGTTAAACTTTAGTATCCAAGGAAAAATGTCCTTGATGAGTAGCTGATGAGTACATAAAAGTGTATGTGTATTAAGGTTAAATTTATCATTTTACACTTCAAAGTATGATTAACTCT